>JAPZEB010000021.1:3215495-3227589 GCA_029783705.1 Chaetodon striatus | reverse complement strand
TTTTAGATATTTGAGTTCAGCTCATGAAAAATGGGAGCAAAAACAAAAGTGTTGCGTTTATATTTTTGTTCAGTGTAGTTGTTGTGCTGTTGAATAAACTGAAGGTTTGGAAGCAGGCTGGCTCTGATTAGGTTTTGCTAATAATTCTCATTTGCTTTTACTTAGAAGAATACTTCATAAACAAAATGATCATTATCAATTACTCCCTGCATGTTATGTTGAATTTGTGAAGAAAACTTTGTTTATTCAGGTGCCTCCGCTGTGAGTGAAGAATCCAAAAAAGGCAAGCCTCCTGAATTGAAGCCAACTGTGACCACATTTAACAAGAGCAAAACTATATCAAAACATCACAGTAGTTAAGTAAGTAGATGAACTGATTTCCAAAAGGCATGAGTTAAAGATGACACATCTTCAATATTTTAAGCTTACTTTTTAATTTCAATCTTTTACAGTTTCAAGATAGCAAAAAACGAAAAGGACCTGACGCAAAAGTTTGGGCACGCTGCATGGTCAGTACATAGTAGCGCCCCCTTTGGCAAGTATCATTATCTTACCTAATTATCTTTTAAATGAAATTTTGCACCCTTTTTTTCTTTAAACATACCTTTGCTCATTGCATCCAAAAAGTTCTATTTTAACTCCATCAGTTCAAAGGACTTGTTTCTAAAAAGCATCAGCCTTGTTTCAATGTTCCTCCTCCGGGATCATGATAATGACCTTTTGATAAACTCTTCTTTACATTGTGATATTGATTCTTTTAATTAAAGGCATACTATGCATACTGTTTGTAACAACAGCCAGTAAATGTGAAAGTTAAAGCCAATTTGCCTTTTTTCTGCGCTGTGTCCGCACTTTTCATAGCTTTCCCTTGGATGTGTGCTACTTACCATCTTGCACCCGATTGCTAGTTTTTCATAAAGTTCCAACCGAACCTGCATACTGAACATCCTGAACACAACAAAATAAGAAAATACAGGAAGAGGGCGGGGACTCTGCAGATACATACATCGCCACACACACATAATTGAGAGGGATTACTTTTGTATGAGTCTGTACATTGTTCTTAAGGAAAATCCTGCGTAGTAGACCTGTAAGTAAAATACCTGAACAGTTCTTGTACCGCTAATGTTGAAGACTTACAGACTCGCTGCATTAACAAAACTTCTCATGTGTGATCTAATTCAACCCTGGACCGATGCCTCCTGTGAAGGCCACTGTGTTGTGCGTGCAGAGTTGTTAGTAAAGTCCTATGTGAGAATGTGTCTAAAATGCATGTGAATGTGTGCAGTGAGCTGAGTGAATATGCATCGCCGCACCCACTTTAATGCATGAAGCCTATCTGCTGCTCATTCATATTTATCTGCAGCACATACATGCAGCCAGACACACAGCTGTTGCAATGCGTGTAAATCATACACTCACAGGTTTCTAATGTGCAGTGGTGTGTTTTGTTGTTTCAAGTGTTTGCAAACAGTTTGAGTGAATGTACCTATTGCTGTTATTCTGTATGGAGTGGCGGCTCTGTCGTTTAGGTGTGTGTGCTTTGAGTGAAACCACAAGAGACAGAAGCAATAAGAAACCGTCAAAGCTTTCAGTGTCAGGCTAATGTGCAGAGGACACACACACACACACACACACACACACACACACACTCAGGTCCTGTCATTGAGCATATTGACGTGGTGATCAAGTGGAATCAAGGATTATCTTAACCTTCGCCCCGCTGCTCCACAGACTTCACACACACAGGAGGCTTCATCATAGTGACAATTACAGAGTATCAAACCAGACTTAATAGGGACAATAAAAACTGATAAACAAATGAATTCACTGCTTAAAGAAATCATTCAAATGTAAATTTACAAATGTGTAAATCTGAAAAATCCCACTAAAAGGTTGACATGGCAGCAAAACAAAAAACATCTTTAATATCTAAGTCTACTTGTTTTATAACTTCCCAGGTTAGCTGCACACTGCCAGATTCTTTTTGTCTTCTTTCTTTTGTAATACATGAAAAACTTGTTTACTCTCACTGACAACTTTAGATTTTTTTGTCAGCTTGCCTTTCTGTCAGTGGGAGAAAATATGAGTGAATAAAGAACTAAGTGAAGCACTTACACTGTTGGGCATTACACAACTTTAAATTAATGAATTCAAGATCACGATCAAGTTATCTCAGATGTCTAAGAGAAATGAAATGTGCAGCTGTGCCAAAATAGCGTTGGTTTTGCTGTACACATGGATGGATTACTGAACAGGACTACAGGGCACAGGCCCAGGGGTAGTCCAGGCCCAGGGTAGAAGTCCAACACAGGGTTTTGTGGTTATGATATTTCATCTGCCCAGATTCTGTTGGAATTACATCATATTGGATGATTCAGAACCTTGCAATTTCTGTCTACACTGAGAACCAGAAGAGGAGGTACCCTGTGGCATTGCAGCAATGTGAGAGATCGGGGTGGTGGATTGGCCTGTACCATGACTTTCATGCAGGAGGCCACGGAATACATCCTGACACACTGCTTTAATATTAACCATACCTACCATCTTTCTCTAACCACAACCATACTGTTGTTGCCTCATAAAGATATTGCAGAGAGTGCAAATTATTTTAAAAGAAATTATGTCGATGAAACAACAACAACAAAAGGAATCTCTATTTTGTTTTCAGAAATGATGTTTTTGGCACCTCATGGCCACTGTACTTTTACCTCTTACTACTTACTAGTTATACAGAACACACCTAAAAATCATGGCCGGTGTTGGTCCACTTGATTCTTTCTTTGTCTTTCTTTCTATTTCCCTGTTTATTGCCCCTCCCTCATTCCAAATACCCTTACATTATGTCAACCCTTCCCACCCTCTCTTCCTCTCCCACCATATCTCCCCCTCCCCATCTCACTCTCTCTGTCTCACTCCGCCTCTGACACCCTGATCAATTCCCCATCAAATCCTAATGCTGCGGTTTAACTCAAGTGTGGCATCTTAATTAGAACGATAACTGCACACTGTCAGGGTCATCGACTGCGCCGGCCGCCAACCAATGCTTCTCATCGACAGGCTGCCAGCGCTCAGAGAGGCTCTGAAAGCAGGGGACAGATAGACAGAGGGGGGGACAGGGAGGGATGGATGGACAGGGACAGAAGGAGAGGAAACAGAAAGTGAGGGCTGAGTAAAAAGAAGGGAGTTAGTATGTTCCAATGAGAGTGAGGTTTACTTTGGAGGGAAAGGACAGACTGAAGGTGACTAAGACAGAAGAGAGTGTCTGGAGGGAATAAAACAACCTGAAGACGTCTCATTGTTCTGTCAACCTCGTGTCCTCAGCAGCACATGACTGTCCCTGTCAACCTCTACTGCTTTGGGACTGAATGACGCCCTGTAGAGCCTCATATAACATCAGAATGAATGTCTGTATTTCGTATTTCGAGCAGGACACCTTCAAGGAAGGACAGGAAAAAGCCAGAGGAAATGCAACAGAGTTTGTAACAGCCAGGTGATTAGTGTTTGAGAACATCTGGATGAATCTATTTAAAAAGACAAAGGGAAAAAAGGAGGAAAAGCAAAGGACAGGAAAAAGAAAGAAAGAAAAAAAAGACACAAGGAAGGGAAGGAAACCCAGTGAGAGAATTTAGAAAATACAAAGAAGGTAAGAAAAGAAATGAATGAAAGAAAAGAAACAAATCACAAAACAACGGAACAAAAAGGAAACAAGCAAGGCACCAGCAGAAATAACGAAGAACATTAAAGGACGCAAGAAAGAAGGGATATAATACAAAAGAAGTGAGAAAAGCAAAGGAGGGCCAACAGAAGGCAACGAGGTAAGAAGACAGGAAAGGGAAGTAAGTAGGGAAGGAATCAAGCAAAGGAGGAAAAGGAAAGGAATGAGAAGAATGGAGGAAGGGAAAGAGAAAAAGGGAGGGAAATAAAATGACAAGGATGGTAAAGGTGAGGAGAAGGGAAGACAAAGATTAGATGAAGGACATGAAACAAGAGTAAAAGGAAAGGAAGAAGAGTAGAGGAACTGGGGGATGGAGCGAAATAAAAAAAAGATTAGGGAAAAGAGGAAAGCAAGAAAAGAATGAAGAAAGTTGAAAAATAAAATAATGGAAAAAAGAAAAGAAATTGAAGAATGAAGGAAAGGAAGCAAGGTATGAAAGAAAGGAAGAAAAGGAAAGGAAACTGGGAACGAAGGAAAGGAAAGAGTTGTAAGAAAAAACAGAGGAAGAAAGTAAAGAAAAGAAAGCAAAGAAAGGAACGTAGGAACGTTTTTTAACCGTGTGCTGCATTTCTATTTTACACTGTAAAACACTTAATATTTGTGTTTGATAAATAACAAAATAAGGCTCACTGTTATTAATATTAAAAGAAAGAAATGAAATTAAATGACAAAGACAGTTGAACAAATGCAGTCACAGGTCCTTCATACACGCACACACACACACACACACACACACACACACACACAGGGAATTCCCTCTTGTTCGGCCTGTCATATGGCGATTTGTCCTTCCATGTTATTTTTTTCTTTTTTTGTCTGAGGTGGCGGGAAGAAGAGGACGGGTGAGAAACGGAGAAAAAAGAGAGAAGCATGAAGAGTGAGTCCCTTTTTATGTGACAAATAAAGAAATCAATAAATCATTGTGGGCCTTTGACAGGTTGTGGTGAGGAGGGGCCGTTCGTTCCTCATGGACTATTTATGAAGCTGTCGCCGCCGTCTCTCGCTCAGTGTGTGTGTGTTGGCTGGTTGGTGAGCAAGAGTACTGTCTGAAATATTAAAATGTTTGCGTGCGTTTCACACCGGACCTGTGGCCCCACAGAGGGGCCAGTGGCAACATGAGGGGGAGGAGGAGGAAAGTGACAGATTGAGTATGTTTGGTGTTTTGAGACTGCATGAGATTTATAGTCAGGACCACCAGCACTCACACAGATACAGATAAAAATAATGCTGTTTGTTGAATTCTGTGAATTTTCCCCTTCATCTTTTCCTTGTGTAGTTTTCAAGTTACCACTTTTTTTTTTACACTGTTTTGCAGTAGGTACAGCTTTTTCCAGCCAAGCAGCAACTTCATGGGCTGAAGAATGAAGCCAGCGCTGAAGTGCTAGAAACTGCAGTTCCTAAAATGGCCACTTGAGGCTGGCTCCAAATCAAGTCAATCCCCATAGACCCCCATGTTAAAATGTCCAACTTTACAGCAGAAATAAACATGTTTACAGCCTGGTACAAAAAAAAAAACAACAGTTTGAACCTACACAGTTTGAAGCTAATTACTTCATTCATGGGGGTTCTATATGGCTTCAGGTTACCCATATTTAATGGCAGGGCAGCTGGCTGAGAAACAGGCTGTTTTTGAAGTGTCACACAATCTACAGCTCTTTTTACACTGCCTCATCAAGGCAGGAATTTCATATCGTTCGTATCGCCACGCTCAGTATAAAAGATACAATCGTGGAATGGGGGGACAGAGTTGTCTTGCCTTTAAGCTGGAATTGGAGGTCGTAACAGTGCCAAAACAATGTCTGTATAAATGGGATGGGCAGGATGGGATCATGAGCGGCACAGGTGTGACATTTTGATGACGTGTTATGCGCGTGACCCACTGCAGGAAATTTAAAAAGTAGCTGTTAGCAGTTAGCAGTTAACTCAAAGTAAAAGAATGGCAGCCAAAAACATCCACAAACTGCAAAAACAATCAGGTCTGGGAGCTTCTTACCCTCCAAGTAGAGGGCAAGATCAACCGCCATATAACAGAGATGGTAAGCGATTGCTGTTGCCATGTTATGCGGTTGTTATTGTTTATAAAGTGTTGACAATGCATATATTATGTCATTCTAGGGGCAGACGCCTCCTTTGATTCTATGATGCCAGGATACTTACTAGAATTACACACTGGAGCAGCGTGATGCTGACGTTTGACAGCATGAGGAAGGGACTTTGCAGCCGCCCTGTAGTGCAGTCTCTGTGTAAAAAGAGCTAATGAATCAGATCCATCCATCACTTCTTAATAGCTCCAACCTCCAAAAATCCAAGATGGCGATGATGGCAATGCCACACTCAAAGCTTTAAAACGGGAGTACACAAACCAATGGGTGCCATCGTAGTGGCTTTGTCCATTATTTTATACATTATATGGTTTTAACTCTTCAGTTGTGATATGAGTTCAAGTGCATGTTTCACCTGAGTTGAACTCAGCAAGTCCGACATGTTTTGAATTCTGGTGTGACCAGGCCTGAAGGCTGCTGATATTAAGAATGTCTCTTTATGTCAATTAATACCTTAAAAAGACCAAATCTATCGATGCATTTAAACTGCTAACAGTATTGTGTGTGTATCACAGCCTGATATATCTTCTTCCTCTGTGCCATAGAGCTCCATATCTAAAAACCATTAAAAACACATGGGTAAGCCACAGTGTAGCACTGGGTGACATGTTCAACATTACCATGAAACCACACACTGTAGTTTATTTTGACTCAGTCACACATACACCATCCTGCTGCCACAAATACTCGCTAGAGCACCAAACCTGGATTAATCTGCTGCTGAAAATAGTTCCCAACAAATGCACTCTGTTTGTTTGTTAAACTAAAATGAGCAGCTGTTTGAGGAAGTTATTAAGCTGTTTAAATAATAAAATGAAACTATATATATCTATATATATCTTCAGTAAAGACCACTAGGCTTGGGTTGAAGCTCCCTCTGTCAGAGAGCTCTGCTGAGTCTCTGTGCGTCTCTAAGCCTTGAATGGGCATTAGTTGATTAATGAATTAGAGTTTAGATCCAGAGGAGGGCTGTGCCAAAGAGTACAGTGTCCCTAACCTGCCGTAATCCAGCTATTACAGGCAGATTATCCTGGTTATTACATCAGTACAGGCTCGCCAGGCCTTGAGCTCAAATTACCAATAGGGGTTGGTTGAAAAATTTGTCAGTTTTAACTTTGGGATAATCCCTAAATGAGAGTCATTACCCCGTAAAACCTGCACTGGACGTGTTAACTGTCTAGTCTCTTACATGTGGTCTGTGCACCACATTCAGTCCTGAGATGAGTAGTTAATCAATTTCAAAGTGTCACCTTAGACTCTGGGAGATTTTCACAGCTGTGGCCTGCTTATTCTGAAGCTGTTCTGGGTCTTTGCCAACATTCATGCTAGTCTTGGAGGCGCCAACGCCAAGAAACATTTTCAGCCTTTCCATAATTATCCAGTTATTATTGTTGTTAAATATTTGTGGCCAGTTTACTGAGTTTGCTTTGCTCATTTCTGGCAATAGCTTTGCTTGTTCATGTGTGTTTTAAGTCAATATAGAATTAAAGTTTGGAAACTAAATCTATGCTTGTGGAGGGTGTTCTGCACCTGGCTTCTCACTGTCATTAGTTACAGTGGTTAATGATGCTTATTTTCATGGGAGTAATGTAAAGCTTTAAGTACCACATGCCAAAGTATTATCATTACTATCCCCATTTATCCTAAACAGGCTTGCAAAGTCAGTCCCTATAGGCTTTCCTAGATTTTCCTTGTCCCTGGTTACACTGATGTTACTGTTGTGTACTTTTGCCTACAGTTACAAACATATGCAGACGTCCCTGTCCACATACTCCAGTGTACTTTCAGTCTCGGTCTGTTTATGGTTTGGTTCAAGGCTTTTAGTTTCAGCGAGGGGGAACCTTTAAACTCCAGCATACAATTATATTTAATGAAATTTTGCGTGCTTCCAGCTTTGTGTCAACAGTTTTGTGTTTGTCCCTTTCAAAGTCTGCTCCATAGAGAAATGGTTTTCCCAGTTTTGTATGGAAGAACTATACTTTTCTTCAAGGAGCCTGACCTCAACCAGCTGCTGTCGTTGTTGAATGGGAACAAATCCCTGCAGCCAGATTCTAAACTATGGTGTATAGAGTCAGAAACCAGAAAAGTGGAGGCTTTGACAGCAGCATATTAGTGCCCATGGTGTTAAGTTTAGTTCAGGTATTACATATGAGTGTAATTGGTGTCCAGATTCTTCTGTTTCTCTGGAAGAAGCACTTTAAAGCCATAAACCCTTCTGTAAAATACCATGTTTTTCTTTCTTACTTTTGTGTTGTCTGTTGCACCTTTCACTCATAGTGTGTGTACCTGTGAAGCCCAGTATGCGCAGTGTATGTGTGTGTTTGTGTATATGTGTGTATGAGAGAGAGAGTGCAAACAGTAGATGAAGCAGTGTGAGAGCTTGCGGCGATGCTGAGATTTAAACTCATTCTGTCTACGGCTCCATCAGATAACGAGCTGAATCAGCACGCACTGTGGATATGCACAGAGTGGGACGCTCTCACACACACACACACACACACACACACACACACACACACACACACACACACACACACACACACACACACACACACACATACACAGTGTTAAAGTGAGCATGCATCTGACATTCATAGAGATACAGGAGGAAAGACAAAGACTGGCACCAGGCGTTATAATGAGCAGGAGTCCTTTCAGAGACACAACTGTCACTTCATCTTCATCCCTCCATTGTTTTTTCCTGCACTTTACTCCTCTCTGTTACATCTGTCTCTCATCCTGTCTCCTCGCTCTAATGCAGAGGTTCCCAACATGGGGGTGGGGACCCCAAACAAGGTTACGAGATAAATGTGAGGGGTCACAAGATAATTAAATGTGCTCGGTGGAGTTTGCTTAAAAAAATGTTCCTATTTCTCACTAAAATGCATTGTGTGTATTCTTGAGGACTAATTAATCTCTGCATTTCCTTCCTCACAAAGCAGAAAGTTTGGTGACTAGTTTTTACACACTCTCCATTTTAGCTGGTGGTGTTCGGGTGTTACAACAAATTAAGTTGGCAGGAGCATGAGCGGGTTATGAGGCACTGATATGTAACAGCCCCACCACCTCTCCTACATAGGAGCAAGACACAGATTTTGCATTTGTTTGTGGTCATTTTGTGTTTATTGATGTGACTGTTGTGTCTTTTTGGGTCGTTTTGTGACTCTTTGTGATTGTTTTGCATGTTTTTGTAGTTATTTTGTGTCTCTTTGCATGTCTTTGTGGCCCCTTTGAGTTTCTTCCTGTGGAGTACATGTTCATTTGAGTGACATTTTGTAGGTGAAGTCCAGGGGGGGGCCTGGCACTTTGGATCCCTGGGCCTTTGTCTGTAAGGTGTGGTCAGTAATCCATCCGTGGGCAAGTGTCCTGCCCTTGCTGGTAGTTTATTGGTTATTGTGACAATAAAAATAGTAAATAATAAGGATAAAGATAAGTTATTATAAAGATAATAACTGTGAACAGACTTGTAAACATTTAGTTTTCTGTTTTTCCAAATCATATTTTTCATAGTTTTCTAATTAGCTGCACCTTAAGGTTTTCTTATCAACATCGGTTTAAAAGTTGAAATTAAAATTTCACTTTTGAAATTGTGGTGGTTGCCTTTATATTTACCTTAATGAAAGCCCTTTTTTGCTTCTATCTTGTGAAATACTTAAGGATTTTTACCTCTTCTAGCTCTGAAAACGATTAAAATTAGTGTTCATATACCGTAAAGATTTGGAGCCCGTGCTCTAATGGTTCCCATCCTCCATATAAACTTTGTGTTTCCATCACTGCTCCTCATCCTCTCTCCTTCCTCCGTCATTTTCCTCCTTCTTGCCCCGTCTTGTTTTCTGCCTCTCTGTTAGCGCTGCTGCTGGATCGCTTTCAGAGCCCTGCTGTCAGTGCTAACCACACTGTGACCCCGCTGACCCCTCTTATATCCGCTGCCTTATCTCCACCAACCCACCACAGCACCCTGCACCTCAGCCCTCACCACATACTGCTACCTCTCCCCGAGGAGGAGGAGGAGGAGGAGGAGGAGGAGGAAGAGGAGGAGGAGGAGGAGGAGGAGGAGGAGGCGGTCAGTGACACGCTGAGCTTCAGGCCTGTCCCTGCTCATGTCAGGTTAGCCCGTCTGCATTAGCACCAGCCAAAGTGACAGCTGTCAGCGCCACTGAGCGCGCTCCAGATGCTCCCCCTCCATCCGTCCTTGGAGCGTGGCCAGGACGAAGGAGAGGAGAGGAAAGGAGAAGAAAGAGGAGAAGAGGAGAGGAGAAAAGGAAAAACAAAGATGTTAGGAATTATAATAATGAGAAGGAGAGGATCTGAGAAAGACAAAAGAAGGGAAAACAGGATGTAATGAGAAGAAGAGTTCAGGTTGAAGGGAAGCACAACAAGAGGACAGGAGAGAAAACAAGTTGAAAGGAAAGTGAATGAATAAGAGGAGAGGAAGATAAAGAGAAGGAGAGTGAGGAGAGGATACAAACAATGAGATGTGAAGAAAGGAAACAGTGAGAGGCAAACAAGGAGGTGTACTAAAAGGTGAGAAAAAGAAAGACGAAGAGGAAATCAAGAGTGGGTAAAGGTTAGAAGAGAAAATTAAGCGGCAAAAGAGGATGAAGAAGGAGAGGAGGAAAGGACAGGGACAGATATGGACAGGGAGCAAGGAGATGAAGGAGTAGAAAAGAAGGCAAAAAACAAGAGGAAAGAAAGGAGGAGAGGAGGAAAGAGAGGAGAGGAGAAGAACAAGGAGAGGTGTGAAAGAAAGGGTCAGGGTGAGAATTGGAAACAAGGAGAGGCGGTGGAGAATACAACAGAAAATAAGACTTCAACTAAGTGATGGAACAAGAGGGAAATTAAGTGCAAGCAAAGTAAGAGTGAGCCTTTCATCCACATTTTAAGACATTTTGAGGAGTAGGGACCAACTAAGTTTCATTTAATTAATACTTTTTAAACCAAAATAACCTGAAGGTGTGTTTGTTTTGTCTGTAAGGACGGGTCTGACCTCTGTAGTGTCGTCCTGTGGACCTGCTGATCTGCTCTGTCCCCTCTGTGGCCTCAGAGACCCGCCGCTTTTGTATGCGAGCAGCGCCGCCTGCTGGCTGGAGGATGAGCTGCAGCAGCCCGGCGGCGGCAGCAGCAACGTGCCGCAGTGCTCTCTCGCTGTCCGGCGCTGATCTGAACATCACACCGCTCCGTCTGCACCGACCGCGGAGGAACGCGAGGAGGAAACAAAATGTTTAGGTGAGACAAAAAAACAACAACAAAAAACTGGGACTGTTTCTGTACTGTTAGCATGAGTTTTATTTTTTCTTTGATTTAAATCTTTTTGTATATCTATGTTACATATGTATGTGTTTAAAAAGATGTGACGAGAGTTTGAAAAATGAATCGGAGCGAACATAAATTAAACTTGAATGTTCTTTGATTTTTTTTTTCCTTCTAGCTAATATGAACACGAGACTATGTGCTGTTTATGGATTTTATAGGATATTAAGTTCTCATGAAGTGTGATATTTGCACGTAAAATAACTGAAAAAAATGTATTCTGTCTAATCCTGACATTATTTGTACAGTAGGTATTCATAGTGTGGAGGTCAATCTTGTACATTTAGTACATCATATCATATTTTTTTGTGATATTAACGCCAATAATTGGATTTTTAAGAATTATCAAATTTTAAAATATTTCTAAATTTAATAAAAAAAATAAAAAATAGAAATATGTTCCATTAGTATTTTTCTTTATTAATGACTTTCAGGTATGTTTTTTAGGTTAGTTCAATAATGGTATGAACATAATTTTTTAAACTTAAAATCTGTTTTTTTTTTTTAAATGTATATTTACTGTAGTGAAATCAAACACAACCTGAATTTGATTTATAACTTCAGTTTTGTATCATTTTGATATTTCAGCATTTGTGGGAGGGCTGATATAAGATGTGATGTTTAATCTCACTTATAAAGCAAAGTAAGTGGATAGTGCCTACATCCAGCTCTGGTTGAATACAGAGGTGCAGCACAAAAGCAACACAAGAATAAGAGTTTTGACTTGACAAAGACCTTCAAGGTGGAAATCATTTCAAAAAAGGAAATTGCCGAAGTCAGACTACTTCCCTCCATCCATAATCTCACTTTTTCCAAAGCATCCTTCACGGCTTCACTCATTTTTCTGGTTCTGAATGTTGCTGGTTCTGTTTGAATCTTCTTTTAATGTAAATGCAAAATGCTGAATTTTAGTTCTGATCCACAAAAAGCTCCTGTAGCCCTACCGAGCAAAGAGGACTGATCA
>JAPZEB010000021.1:3204848-3215395 GCA_029783705.1 Chaetodon striatus | reverse complement strand
GGTTTTTGGAGTCTTTGTTTTGTGATAGCACGTGTAAATATGACAGAAACCCGGCTCATCCTGAACCTGTTGGTCTATCCGATGTGAACCATTTATTTTTGGGGTGATTTGATTTTGATTTAAATATGTAAAGATTGCGTGTGTTGCAGGATGGTCACTGTGTAATCCAGAGGCAGAGGTTGTGTTAATAATCAACAGGAAGACTTGAAAACGCAAACCTGGACACAAAGCTGCAAAACGTTCAGATTTCATTCAACCTCCTACATGGTGTGTCCAGCATGAAGTGAGTGATGCCCACCACAGGATGCCCTAATAACTGTGCATGAATAAATAACACACACACATGCAGCTATCGGCTGAGCAGCAGAGCGGGTGTCTTGATTCCTAGACAGACACACTCATGCACTTTTAATGGGATCCCTCTCTAAAACGATGGGATTCCTCTGCCAAGCCCGACCCTTTTTTACTGAGTGTGTATGTGAGCGAGTGCTTAGCAGTGTGTGTATGAGTTTGTGTATGTGTGTGTTGAAGAGGTGTGGATAAGGGTCATCCACTGGCCCAGGGGTGCGATTTCAGCTTGCCGGAGGGAGGGTAAGTGAGTGGTCCCAAGACCCTGAAAAACCCCAAGGCTTGAAATCAAACCTCATCGCACACATTCCACACTCACTCTGATGCCAACATGGCAGAATGACACTGCACATGGAAATATCACTGAGCTGCTATTACATGATTACATGGCAGAATATCTTTTTAATATCTGGAGGGAAAATCATGCTCTTTATGGTTTTGCTTACATTTATTTTGCCTCCTAGAAACCTGTTCCCCCCTCATATTTCACCTTATGGCTCCTTAAATTAAGGGCATTAGTGAAGCTGTATACCAGCATCCCATATTCTGGGTCTATTTGTTCCCACACTTCCTCGTGATTCTACTGTGTGAATTATTCAAGCACCACTGATCCATTTTTACAAATTCATTCTGCAGCCAAACAGGGTTCAAACTCACAGAACTTTATATTGATAACCTAGAAAGATCCCAAAGTGTCCAAAAAAATCAAACATGTCAGGCTGAAGTTTTGGGAAGTTTGTGTAAAACTGAAGCAGAAGACAACTCTAGAATATTTTCCTTTATGATCATAAGATGCAGCCATAAAAGAAGTTCTTTGTAAGGTAACAACCTCTGGACAACATCCATTTAGCAGCTGCTCCAGCACTTTGTGTCATAACACATGATCCTACTCAGCAGATGGAGTTTGTGCAGTCGTTATGGAACTGATTGAAGATTGGGATATTATAATCAATATAAAGCGGATGTAAATGCACTGAAGAGTTGGAACAGTGTTATATGGAATATACAGATACGGTCAGACAGATAGAATTAAGGGATTTTTCCAGCCTTTAAGAAAAGAAGAAAGGACTTTTAGATGATAAATGATCTCAAATGTTCCAAAAAATACTGAATATGTCTGAGGTTTTTGGAAATTAATATAAATTGATGCAAAAGACATAAAGGGATCAAGATTTTAGCAGATTAAATATATGTATATCTATATGTATATATGTCAGAAGCCAGGTATTTAATATTGATATCAGGATTCTGGGCTGACTGGTCTGCAGAATGTAGGTAGTTCATCCTGGCTATTCTGACTTATTTTACCTTTTTCTTTCACCTCAAAAACTTTCGATTTTCCCTCCAATCACCCTTTAAGGGTCTTTACTTTCAGAAAAAACATCTTGTTTCCAACACCACACATATATTTTGTATGTTTGTTGCAACACTTATTGAGAGGGAAACAGTTAAAAGGGAAGTCTATTATTCATTTACAAACATTTCACTAAAATTCTGACTGGCATATTTGGTATCTTTGAAAACTTTGGAGTCTCTAAAGTTGGAGATTTTAACAGAATTTTCAACATGAATGAGTTATTTTGTAATGGCTGACTGAATGAAGACTTAATCTCACTATAAAGCAAAGAATCTCTGTATGTACGTATGTGTGTGAGTGAGTGTGTATGAACATTTGTCCTTGTATCTCGGGAACCGTTAATCCAATCTACTTCACACTTGGCAGGTGTATTGCTGGGGTCCTAAGGGTGTGCAAAGTCGAATTTGGTGTGATTTAATCTTGAGACACGTTCGATATTAATAAACTTTGAACAAACGAGCAAACAGCATTGTGTGTCTCTGTGCAGAGGCGGGGCTTCAGGGCTCTACATAGAGTGAAGCATGTCATCATCTATGTAAGCAAGGACTTTTTGCCACTCATTACGGTATTGTTGCAGTCAACAACAGATGAAGAGAGAGACTATTTTACATGTAGCCTAGCAAACATTTGAAGCATCAGCGATGTAACTTTAGGAATTAACGGTTTTGTTACTGGACCCAAGGGAGCGCAGGGCTCTGCAGAGTGAGTAGCTGTCGTCTGCAGCCGGTATGACCCCCTGCCCCCTGGCATGACACCAGCCGGCCGCAGCTCATTGACTGTAGTTTAGATGCCGGATATGCCAACGTTACATGCTCTTCCTCACCAATAACATTACCTGGTAATGTTATTATACCACCAGCAAAATAACTCTAATTAAACTGCTAATTAAATCCATGCTTTAATTTATAACTTATTTAATTAATGGAATTTCCTACAGTGATTCTACCTTGAAGGCACTGGTACCGATCTCACGATAATTACAGTAAAGAGACAATAAGAGATATACAGTAAGACAAGGGATGTTGGTCACGGGGACAAATAAATGCTGCAGAATGTTCAGAGCTTTCAGAGTGTCCTGCATATTTGTTGAATGTCAGGCAGGCATTACAGCCGTAGTTAAAACAAGCAACTGATACGCCAATTTGGAAATTAACACAGCAACTTAGTGTGCTTATAAACTTTGATTTGGTCTGTGAGTAGCCATGACTTAGGGCCCATCCACACGAAGCCTTGTCAGGGTCAATTCGCCAAAGTTTTTTATCCGGCTCGGCCTTTCATCCACAGGAAATCTGCGTTTTTGGAGGTCAAAACCGCATTTTTTTGAAGCGGGGTTCCAGAGTGGACAAATCTGAAGATGCCGCCTTTGCGTCTTTGTGTGTACAGCCAATAGCAACTTTTGGCCGATGATGTCATAGCCCCACCTCTCTAACCTCTGACTTAACGCCTGCAGGAAGCCATCCCATCACAACAACAACAACAACAACAATAACAATGGCAGGTTACAGACTTGTGACTCCTGCTGCAGAACCCGCTGAGCCTATTGGGGCTTCTACAGCAAAATCTTCTCCTCCCCTTTCTCTACAACGAGCAGCAGAGAGCGATAGACAACTATTTACGCTACATGCTCTTGGATCCACCGTGGAGAGCGTCAAGTTTTTTTGCATGCTCCGCATCTTCTTCTCTGGTTTAGATCTTTATGCTCCGGTTTTTAGTGGCACGCCATCTCCTGGCTGACATATATACTGCAGCCTTTTTAGGCGGGTTCAGTGGCTTGAACCGGCTTTATTTTGCGACTGCATTCTTGGAGTCGGCGCCATCCGCCTCCAAATTCATACTGCACAAGTGGGTGAAATATCGTCCACACAAAGACATAATTTCAATGTATTTAATGTTTAATATAAAATGACATAAGAACTATATAGTCTGTGTGCAACCACCAAGAAGCTTTTAGGACATTTTCAGTTTCAGATCTGAAACATTCTACATCATTCATGTAAAATAACAGAACCTACACTTACTGCCCCACTGGGACTCCCAGACCGAGAAGAAGGAGCTGACGAAATAAACCTACATTCTTTGTAAGTACATGTGCTGCTGTATTTCAATAAAGCAAACCAGAAGTTAGCACAATTAGATTTATTTTATTCCACTCACAATGCAGCCTAGGCTGCTGTTGTGCCAAGCTAGCTTGGTGTTAGCATGCTAGCTTGTAGCATGCTGCGGTGTGGACCAACAGTAAACACAGGACTGTTGCTGTAGCCTGTAAAATTGAGTATTTAGGCTGTCAGCCTCTATAATAGTCAACATTAAGTGGGGGCAGGGGCTGATACTGATTGGATGGGAGATGGAGTGAATAATGCTACAAAAAAGTGATATGGAAACAAGAGGGCCAAAACATTTGGCAAAGGGAAACACACATACAATATAGAACATGTAGCATAATATGTTTTTCCTTAATCATGCACTTCACTGCAATTACAGAAATCCCAGTTTTATATCAAAGCCTTGATGGACCTTAACCCTTTTCTATGTGAAAATGTATTTCTTTTTAATCCTTGTTTTTGTTTTTTTTTACAGGTTTTCACCATATCAAACTTCCTCCTCCAACCAGAGGGACGAATCAGAGGGACCTTACATCAATTATGCTTTTTTTAATTTCATTGTAATTTTATTTAAAGAGTATTTTTCATGTTATATTGAAATTGTTGCTAAATAAATACAAATTTATTGTATCATGTGTCACGTGTTCTTCTTTGTCCATTAAGTTGAAGTTTTAAATGTGTTAGTATGACTAACTTGTATGCTGCTGTATGCTGCTGTTGTCACCCCAAAGCCAGAACCACTTTAGTTTAATATTACAGTGGGCATTTTGAGGATTAGCCCAAAAGGCATTCAAAATGGTGATGGTGAAAAGAGATTCAGAATAGGTTCAAAAGTGAATGTTTTTTATTACAATATTGAGTCTAAACTTAGAAATTCGGATGTGATTTTCTTGAAAGGCTTCAAAATGATGATAGGGTATTATTTGCACACTGTAGAGGATGAAAAATCTCACTATTGCAAATCACGGTTAAATTTGGTCTAAATGTGTACATTCAATCAATGTCTTCATGTAGTCAGTGAAAAAACTTTCACTTTTGAACCAGCTCTGAGCGTCTTTTCACCAGTGACCGTTTTTCAAACGGCTTTTCAATGGAAAATGCTTGCTGGGTACTAACCATCCACAGTGACTCTCTGGTGCTGTTTCCTGCATAATAAGAGAACCCTTTGGCAGTATGGAAGCACATCTCCTCTCTTTCAATCAAGACACAAACTTCATTCAAGATATTTAACTAAAAAACAAACATTCATGTTGGGTTAGGCAGATTGGACCCCTTTATAACTGGAGAGATCTGTGATCGAGGGCAACCGCAACTTCTGCTCCCACTCCTTCAGGGATGTAAACGTGTGGGGAGCGATGGTCCCCCAGCTTCCCCCAGTTCCGTTACCCATGATCAGGGCCCTGAAGTTCTGGATCAGCCTGCCTAAGGATATAAGGCTGTCTGAGCCACCGTCTCTGTTTAGGTCGCCCCTAAAAATATACTTTTATCAGAAAGCATATCTTGATTTTATTTGAGCTGTCTATTTTAGTGTGATCTCATTGTTTTTAATTGTCTTTTATCATCTTGACTTTAGTTTTGGCCTTTTTGTATTTCTTTTACTTTTCTGACATATTAGTTGTGCACAATTAAACTAGTATTATAAAACTTAGTACAGTAAAACTGAACACATTTAAAACACGAGAATGAAACCATTCTCCTCATTTTAAATGTGTTCAGTTTTATTGTTAAGTGCGTTGTTACTGTGTTTTGACAGTAGCTACTGTATATTAATAAACTTTGTTATTACATATTTTTAATAATTGGTTATTCATTTCATATTTGTATAAAATGTGAAAAAATAATGAAAATGTCAGGGCTGTTGATAGGATTTTAGAAATGCTGAGGTCATGAGTCCAACTGAACCCACCACTACTCACACACCTTATATATTTTTGACTTGTTGCCAACCAATCTCTGTACAGTTTTTAGATTTTTTTTATTTATTTTTTTTTAAGAAACATCATAATTTCACATGTTAATTATTCATTTAAATAATCAGTCATATTTTTATAAACCTGTAAAGCGATCTCTTCAGATATGTAACTATTATGGAGAATACACCATAATCCATTTTCATTTATTTATTCAGTTTTCAGCATAAAAATTCTTACAATTTTAAGATATTTAGTCTAAAATATATGACTCATATATATATATATATATATATATAGAATTTGTCCCTAAAAAGCACTAAGTATGTGTAAACTCTTCTTCCTATCACTGAATTCCTGAAATGCCAGAAATACTACAGAGGACATGACCTCAGTGTCCTTAATATTTGCTGCAACCATGTGTACTCATTGCAGGTTTCTAAAGCCAAGTCTCCTGTTATATAAAACAAAAAAAAGCAGAACATCTTCACATCGAAGAGACTGGACCCACAGATTGCTTGTAATTTTGGTTGATACATGACTTTTCTAACAATTAATCAATCATAAAAATTGTTTTAATTAATTTTCTAGCATTTGATGTATCATTTCAGTTCCACCAACATCTTTTAAAAAAACATGTTTGTACCAAGTATTTCAGCTTTGAAAACTTTCATTTTTACACATCTATTGTTCTAAAGCTAAAAAGGGTTGCTCTGTGTGTGTGTTTGTGTGTGTGTGCGTGTGATTTTGTGAAATACTTTGGGAGAAGCAGATTGAATAAAAAATGAAATGTTAAAGCAGCTGTTCCATATTTATTACATGGCAGCAGGCACTTAAAGGCTGAACACAGAAGAAATCTGTGCGTGTGAGTCGGCTGTTGCTTTACATGTCTGAGCACGAAGGAGCAGTGTACCAAATGTTTGTGGTTTTTGCTTTTGCTTTATTTATTTATTCATTTATTTATTTGTTCTCTGGTGAGCGGGATTACCTCTGAATTATGGAACAGTCCCCTTTCTCTCCTTAAGTAAAAAATAACATCTGTCCGGCAAATGGAGAGCTTAGTGTTTCTCTATAATTAATGGTAAAAGCCTCCAGAGCCGCACATAAAATATACATCCTCCTTGCAGGACCCCCATAACAAAGAGAGCGAGAGAATGCAGAGAGAGAGGGGAGGAGGAGAGGAGGGGGAGGAGGAGGAGGGCAGCAGGTCAGTGAGAGGAGAGAAAGAAAAGCAGAAGCAGAGAGCAGATTAAAGAAAGCGGTCAGTGTCTGGAGATGTGTTTCACAGGCAAATCTGCAGAACACATGATGTAAAATAACATGAATTTATTTTGATAAAATTCCTACACAGCCATTAATTTTTGTCTTGGTGTTGTCAGTGTTTGCATTGATGTAGCTGGTTATTTCAACTATTATATGGGGATATACAGTTGTAGATTCTCCTGTGTTTTATACATTTGTTACAAAGTCATTTTTACAGATTCAGTACATTTTACAGATCCAATCTTACAAAATATTTCTTTTACCATCTTTATTTATTTTTATTATTTAATTTTAAATCTACTTAGGTCGAGGAAGTTAACATTTTTGGTCATATTTCAGGCTTGTGATTTGTGTGGGAATCTTGTGAAACAGCTGTAATCAAATAGACAGATGAGTAATGTCATCAGTAACAACAGAGAAAGTCCAGCCAACACAAAACTGACTCTCAGATTCCCACTCCGTGTTTGACAAGTTAACTGGTGACATCTGTTTACTGTAGAGTCTTACTCAAACTGTTACTTAAGACTTTGCATTTATTACTTCCTTTGTGTTTGTGTTTGTGTTTTTTTGCACTGAATCCACAGCTGGACAGGTGCAGTGGACGTCTTGAAGACAGTGAGAGCGTCTCATTCAGACCAAACCCCATGAGTCATGAGACCTATACATTACTTTTTTTGTCTGTTTTTTTTTTAGAAAAATAAATAACCAGTAGTCTAACCAAACCAGTCCTCAGAAAAGATGGTGGCATTGTATGCTACGTAATTCTGTAGCACATTGAAACTTTACATTTCAGTAAGGCTGTGTTTAAGATGTGGTTGGGTTTAGGGACAAAAATCACTTGGTCATGGTTCAGGTTAAGATCATGTTTTGTCATAAAACACCTGGATTTGGCACCACTATTCCAGCAAAAAAAAAAAAAAATGCAGCAAAAAAACCCCCCCCAAAAAAACTGAGTGTCGGATCATTAATCTGGTACACTAACTGCACTAACTTATTAGTACAAAAACACCACCGTTAATACGTACATACTCTGTGTCCTCAGTGGCAGCCAGAAAACTGTTTCCACCAGCAGGTCAACATGTATCAGGAACACACCTGCTCCATTAAGTGCTGCAGCATTCACTGCTTGTGATGACTGAAAAGAAAAGACAACTGTCTTCTGCTATTATATGCACCTCACCCACATTTACATACACACAATGTTATACATAATAATAACCACTGATAAACAGCACCTCCATGTCGTTATGTGCTGCAAAGACCAACAGCTTTTTAGGGTTTTCAAAGCACCAAAAAAAAAAAGTGTCTTCAAAAATAAGGTGAGGTCACATCAGTTCCTATGGCGACGCCCAAGAAACAACTCCAAATAGTCTAATAAGTCTAAAATAAATGAAATAAATATAATATACACAACAGAGGAAACATTGTTACTGTAGGTATATCAAGTTACAACTTATATTTAGGTGTGCTTGTCCTGGTCAAATCATCACATGAATTAATTCTGCTGTTCCACAATAACAACAAAAAAATGCATCAGTGGGAGATTGGTGTGTATTTCTGTGTAACATGTTCAGTGATATTATCTGCGATGAGGAGCAGAACAGCTGCCATGTATACACACATAAACAAACACACACCAATCAACATCTTCATCTGTTGGGACCCAGATGTGCAGTGAACAGCTCCCAGCTGCTCTGTTTATTGATTAGTGATTGAAAAATGATTGGCCACGGAAAGTAAAAACAGAAGCACTCAGACTGTCATCAGGGAAACACACACGTCATTAAATTTACAGCCAGCATGATGTCTGTTAGTGCACACAGACACACACACACACTTACACAGTAAGTGACTCTAGAGAGTTGGAGCACATTGTTTACTGTACTTATCTGCTCATTTATTTATTTGTCAATGTGAGGTGTGTTTGTGGAGGCAGATATCTGCAGTGATTCACAGTGTTAGGATACCAGTGAGGACCAGTTTACAGCATGCAAAGATATTCAAGCAGTTCTCAGTGAAGAGATATACTGACCTCCAGTGGTCTTAAATGTCAGGACAACATTCAGATTTGAAGTTGCTCATTATTCACTTCTATTTCATTAATACATTGAAAAATATTCCAAATATCACCAAAAAGTGTCAGTAGAGGTGGCAGAGAAAGTCTAACAGTATGTGGACATTTGTGTTTCCTGGTTTGGGCTACTTAGTCTTAATTAAGGGAAATCTTAATGCTGTAATGATGTTTCCAACAACAATAGTGCTTCTGACTTTGCATCAGTACTTTGTGTTTGTCTCTCTCCTGTTTCAACATGACAATCTCTTCTGATTTCTTCTGTGTTCAGAAATGTTTTTTCCAGTTTGGTGTGAAAAAACTTGACTGGCTTGCACAGAGCCCTGACCTCTGGGATGATCTGGAACACCATCTATGAGCTGAGCCTGATCACCCAACAACGGTGTTGGATCTCAAAAATGTGTGTCTGAATGGAAGCAAATTCCTGCAGCAAGTTCAGCATCTGGTGGAAAGACTTGGATGAAGAGTGGAGGCTGTTGATGACCATGGTTTTGGAGTGAGACGCGGTGAAGAAAGTCACTTGTGATCACAACAAGACAAGCTTTCTTCCTTGCAATCAAAGAATGATAACTTGATTACTGTAAAACTTCAATGAAAAGCCTTGTCCCAATAAAACACCTAGTCCTTTTTACTAGCCCGGTGTAGTTACACATTTTGACAAATAAAGGCTTGTCTCAATTAGATGCCTGGTCTTGCTGCCAAACAGTTCATTTAAAAGAAAAAAAAGTGGAAGCTCTTCAGATGTATAAAAGCAGGTTGTTGGCTCAAATTATTTGTCTATTCCTCGATAACCCAGTAAGTTATGATTAGTCCTTTGTCCATAAGGGTCCTCAGATCAAATGAATCAAAAGTTTTTCATAAACACAATACTCACATTGTGAGTACTGTTTTAACAGGATAAAGTGGTGCCGAGTCAGTACGCCGGGTGTCGTAATCCTCCAGTGCCTTAACTCATTCTCTCCTGATGCTTTGTCTGCCGGAACCAGATCAAATAAATTATTTATGATTGATGTGTTTTCTGAAGTCTAATTTTTAAACAAGTAATATTTATACTGGTTTAAATAAACAATATAATTGTATTCCTTGATCTTTGCCGATAAATAGTTGTGTGTGATAGGAATTGAAGGCAAATAATTAAGCAAATAATATCCCGGGCTATTACTTAGAGTTTTACAGTAATTAATTAATTAATTGTTTTGTTTGTTTAACCATCCATTTTTTGTTTCTCTATTATTTGCCTATGATTATGGTTATGATTAGTAGTAGTAGTAGTAGTAGTAGTAGTATTAGTAGTAGTAGAAATTGTTGTCATTGTTTTTTTTTTTTTTTACTAATTAAAACAAATACAGTAAAGATTTTAGAAATATCTAATATATTTGAATAAACGTTTCATTATTTTTGTTTTTTTTTTTTATAACAAAAAATGAAACCTGTATTTTATATGATGATATGATGATGATGATGATGATGATGATGATGATGATGATGATGATATT
>JAPZEB010000021.1:3161198-3172605 GCA_029783705.1 Chaetodon striatus | reverse complement strand
GGGGATACCCGACCCCTATCTTTCCTCATGTTTATCTCATGCCCAAAGTGTGTGTGTATCTATATACAGTATGTGTGTGAGTGTGTGTTTGTTCAGGTTTCTCACCTTTCGGATGCTCCCACTGTGGCTGCCCTCAGTGGGTAACATTAAGGGCATATCGTCGTCCGAGGTACCGTCTGACAGGGACATCTCCAACTCTCTGTGGACGGTAATGTCAATAGAATTTTGTTTTAAAGTGCCACTGTTTAGACGCACTTCCTACATATTACCGTGTGTGTTAAAGAAAGCTCTCAGCTTCACAAGACAATATTGAAAAGTCAATATTGAACTACATTCGGTCAGTTAAGTTAGCTAATGAGTCGCGGTTTTACCACTTGCCTTGTCGCAGGTTCCTCCATCGTGAGGCAACGAAAAAAAAGGGGCAAAAAGTCCCTACATTTCTTCCAACTTTGTATAATTCCAAGTACAGGCGAAGCTCCACGGGTCAGCCAACAGTAGAGTGAAATAAAAAACTTTTTACTCCTCAAAACAATCCAGTTTCAACTCATTACATTATGCTAGCGCCTCCTCCGCTTGCTTTTTTTCCTGACTTGTGTGCAGCTGCAAGAGCTTATTCACCGAGGCGGGCCCCAAATGTGAGAGCTAGCCAATCACGTTGCAGTATTTAAGAGCGACAGTGATTATAACAAATCGAATGAGGATTAAGACCGAACGACAGCCCTGATCTGACCAATCACAAGTCGCTGCAGGCGTCCCCCTACTCCGCGGGCCGTTGCTACGGCAACGTCAGGGCTGTGGCTTGTGTGTGGGCTTCGAAAAGATTGTAGAAGCTCCACCTCCTCCGTGAGACTGAAAACATATATGTAAATGATTATGACTTCAATTTCATCTTATTTCGGTGATGATTTTTACTCTGAATTACTTTTGCATTTCTCCTAATCCATAGGAATACTTAGTGTGTTCGTCCAGCCCAAAATTCGGCCAGTTCACAGTTTACTATAGAAAAGAGAGATGATGTGACACATCTCATGCGTTTTTTGCTCATTACTCATTAAAAGGCAGAGTTTTTCTAGTTAAATAGTTACATGTATTTTCTTTCCACAGGTCATCACTCTGAGTGACAGTCACAGTTTCAGGAACAGCCCTCATGCAATAACCCGGTAACACTTAACATCCACTGAACATGTGTATTGCATACTTTTAATGTTTAATACCTAGTCTTTTTAACATCTACATATCATTACTGTCAAAACCCATGCATGCTGACTACACTGTCATATCCACCTACCTCACTGTGTAAAGGAGCTTGTTACGTTAATCTTTCTGTCAAGGCTGACTCTGATTCTGAATCTGCATCATTGTAGGTAGCTCATGTATGAAAAGCAGCTCAGTCTGTTCTCAAAACAAGGTAACGGTGATCTGTTTCCTACATTTTAATGTAGAGTTCCAAAATGTTGCATGTTGTTTGACAGTAACAACCAGTCCAAGCCAGTATTGCTCTCATGCAAACAAGGCCGTGAAACCTAAGTAGCAGAGGTGGGACCAAGTCATTGCTTTGCCAATTACAAACAAGTCAAGTCTATGAACTCATGTCCCAAGTCAAAACTGACCAGTCCCAAGTCAAGTGCCAAATCCTACAGTTTGCGTTTTGAGTCCTAAACAAGTTATAATGTGCTATTGACCAAATATAATGCCACAACACAGTATTAATGTATTGAATTTACAGAAAAAAATCCTGATTAATTTTCAAAATTTGTATTTATTTGTTTAAAGGCATTTGTTGGAAGTTGTTGCATTTCTGCCTATAATTTACAACTTTTTTTTTTTTTTTTTTTGACGGTTCGTAGTTTTTGTACACAAACAAAACAATGTTTGGTATAATTTTTTTCTAACTGGTGCTACGTAATATTAGTTATTTGTGGTTTACTCCTGCAACTAAACTGGATTTAAGGCACACTTTTTAAATAACATACTTTTTAATCAATGGATTTCTAAAAGTCATCAAATTTGTGACTCGAGTCTGATTCAAGTCCAAGTCATGTGACTTGAGTCCACACTTCTACTAAGTGGTAACATTTTCTCATTTGCCCATAGATACAGCTGCCATTAAATTTGACCCACTGACACATTTTTGTGCTAAAAAAAATTCTGCAGCACACACTCTGAGACAATTTGCTTGATGAACACGGCTGTTTTGTGTTTGATCAACAATATATATATATTTAAAAAAACATCACAGTGGACCATGGTGAAAGGAGAGTTTCTATATATAAATATGGTCAGGCTGTCTTTAAGGCCATCAGAAAATAACCTCCATAAAGTACAAGACTGACTACTGAGACAGCTGAAATTCTCACATACCTCTCACATCTCAGTCCTCTGTGCCTAGTTGATTATTATCTAGGTGGCTTGTTTCAATTATCACACAATGTCACTATTTTCACCATTTTGCCCAGCCAGACTTGGTCCTGGTTATTCACTATCTCAGCCATTTACCAATCTTACACAGCATTATTGTCTGCTAATTTATCTTAATCCAATTTATTTTAGTTCCACGCGTCTGGACAAAACTAGATTGTTTCAGGGAGGTATGGACATTATGAACTGACCTGACCTTATTCAGTCTTTCTGTACATTGTTGTTGTCTGACAGAGGTTGCTGATCATCCTCAGTGCTTCTCACTTTGTGTGGTCACATCTCCATATGGCAGGTTCTCCTGTCCTGGTCCGTGGCCAACCAGTTAATTAGAGCCTTTTCCCAGAAATCCACGACTTTGTCCACACAGGCAGCTGGTCAGCTCTGGGGTGAAGCCTTATATCATTAAACTCTTGGACTGCAACCTTGAACTAAGACCAACCATCTACAGCAATTTTGATGGGTCAGAGGTCCTACATGTGAGATTAATGAGCAGTGGGTTGTGGAGGAGTCGGTACCTTGGTTTCAGCTGAAGATGAAGAAAAGATGGAAGCTGATTGATATTTAATGTATTTATTCAGAGAGAATAAATGGAAAATGACAGTTGGCAGATTTTGTACACTTGTGTTTCATCAACCTTTATGATGATGAGTTCAAATTTATTTGACCATTCAAATTCAAACTCATCACAAATTGCTATTCCTAAAGTCTGTACATACAGTATCAAATCCTTATTATTAAATGCACTTTATATCATGACAATATCAATCATTTATATTGTCAAATTAATTTTAATCATCCCTATGTCTAGTAGTAGTAGTAGTAGCAGTAGAAGTGTATTTCATCATCTGGCTTACTCATATTAGCAGCTACCACAATGTTATACTTAAGTAATACTACAAATAACACAATGTAAGAAATTACTTCATTAAAAGTAACAGTCCTGAATTCAACATTTTAGTGACAGAAAAGTATTCTTTAAATAGATATTTATTACTTCCTTTGTATTAAAGTATTACATATGTAAAAAAAAAAAAAAAAATCAATATTTGATTATTATTATTATTATTATTAACAAAATAGCAGATTTTAGTACTAAAGGTGGATGTGGTAGAGTTTTTTTTAAAGGATTTAGCAATGTGTAATATTTTGTAAACTGATCATATTTTGTATGTGAAACATGTATCTGCCATCAAACTAGAGATTTCAGATAAATGTAGTGGAGTTGAGTATTTGAATACAATTTTTCTTTAGAAGGAAGTGGGAAAAAAGAGAAAAAAGAAAAGCACCTCAAAACTACATCTCAAAAATGTACTCGGTCACTTTCCAACACTGTTAGTTATGACATCTGCCTCTGAAAATGAATCACTTACAACTGTCAAGAAGATGTGTAGATGCCAATGTAATTACACCAAAGTATGTTGTTGATGGACATATTTGCATAGAGACTGATTTGCTCCAGAAAACATCCCGAATTTTCCAAATCAGTTTGCTAATTACAATTACCAAATGAGCACAGTTGCTCTTTGCAGGTATTTTAATGTTCGGCCACTTGAGGGCACTTTTGCCCTTTCAATAAGCCTGACAATACCACATTGTGTTTCCACAGTATGTTTAAGTACATTTATCATTTGATAGACACTTGTCTATCAAAGAGTGCATTTTGAATGTTTCAACACTTTAGAAATATCACAATTACTATGAGAGAGGGGGAAATGTTTGGAGTGTTCTTTAGTTTAAGGCACTTAGTATAACACTGTTTATGAAGACTAATGACTTACAATTGAAAGACTGAATCTGAATTAAGATATCTGAACTCATGATTTTGCATTCTCCTCTAAAACTGAGCAACACATTGCCCTCAACAGCATTTTTATTCTAAATTTGAACATGTTTGCTTTGGAGGTCAAAGCCAGATGTAATTGATGGATGAAAATGCATCATGTTCACACTGACACCTGTGATGACACTCACTCATGTAAACCTGTATCCTGCAATGAAAACTGAAATCAAACAAAGTTATGACATTTACTTCAGAGTTGGTAGAATCAAACTTTTTGCAGCTCACACCAACATATTACCCCGCTACGAGCCCATGTGACATTTTCAAACAATCAATCATTTAGCGGGCTTTCAGCTCTCTTTCAGCACAAACAATGAGGAGGACCGCCTGTCACGGTGAAAAATGTCTCTGTTTAGTTAAAGCTCTCCTCAAAGTCAAGTGAGAACAATGAACATTTTATGAGGCTAAACAGAATCATAAGAGAACAGATCCTCTGGACCATTTGGTGATTATTTTAATCACAAAGTACAGTAAATGGCTTTCAAAACTAATTTCCTCCAAACTGTATCATTATCTGGTGCCTTTGTCTGTTTTGATTGTGTAAATATCTGTTTCCCTCCATAACTAACGGATAGTTTTTTAGTTTTTGTTTGAATACGAATGAACAAACAGGACATGACGTGCTAATTAGCGAGCTTTAGAGGTGTTGTTGGTTTAATTTCTGAACACTGGACAGAGCCAGGCTAATTTTTCCCCCTGCTTTCAGTGTTAATGCTAAGCTAGGCTAACCACATTTTGATTCCAGTCTAATACACAGACATGAGATTGATAATGAAATAAGTACCTCCCAAAAATACTGAAAAATTGTCTTGAAAGATTGACTTTTTCAATGACAGTAAATTGCCAATATCCTCATAATATTATCATATAAGTATATATAATATACTTTACATTTCTTTATGGTTCGATTCTCTTAGGATAAAAAGTTCTGACTAAATTTATAGCATGTTACCCAAAAAAAAAAAAAAAAAAAAAAAACCCTACCAAAAGGAAGAAAATCATGTTGGAAAGTAACTAAGTACATTTACTCAAGTACTGTACTTAATTACAATATTGCAGACCTTATGCTTTATTTAGGTTTTTCCCTTTATTCCTTTATACTTCAACTTACCCACATTTCAGACAGAAATACTGTATTTTACTCCACATTTCCATTGCAGTTTCAGATTAATAATGCAAACTATAATCAACAAATAAATTATGATGTATTATTATAAGTTAAGATAAGACTTTATTGATCCTTGGAGCGATTCACAAGATACCCAGCAGTGTATATAATTAAAGTAAGCTTTATCTTTACCAGCTGTGACATTAAATTGATGAATCCAAAAATTCTAATCCAATAATATAATATACACTATTCTAAATTGAGCCATTCTGTGTGATGAATACTTTCATACTTTCATACTTTCAATACTTTCAAAAGTATATTTTGATGTTAGACTTTTGTTCTATAACTTTTAAATCTTGAATGCAGGACTTTAAGGCCAATTGATGGTTCTGCGTGACTGCAGCTGTCTGCGGGCATTCAGTTTGGAAAGTATGTCTGAGCCTTCACTTGTAACAGAGTTTGCAGTGTGGTATTGCTACCTTTACTCAAGTAAAAGATCTGATTTTCCACCACTAACTAATGATATGTTTGTGATCACAAGAGTTGTAAAGATGGATCGAATACCAATTTCTAAACAAGACAGATGACATTGATGCTTATAACAAAATATCTAATACTGTATGGAAGAAAAGGGAGCATTAAAACCAGTGCCCGAAAAATGCTGGTTGGGTATAATAAACAGAATGGATGATAATACACATGCTCACAGTAGGCATGTACAAAATGGTCCTGTCTGGTGATTGCAGAGGCTGGAGGCACTCAGTGAGTAGCAGGACCAGTCAAGCAAGGTGACAGCTCTTGGGACGAAGCTGCTGAGGTGACAGGAGGTCTCACTGAGCGAGCGAGAGGAAGCTCTTTGGAACAGATGGTTACCTAGGTGGGCAGGGTCGCTGGCAATCCTTGCTGCTCTTTCATTATCTCCTGTGTCATGCACCTCTTTAACGGAAAGGCCAGCTGACAGGTAACAACAGAAGTGTGGGTAACACGCTGGAGTTTGTCCTTAGAATATAGGAAGGCAGAAATACTTCAGACTGAGAGGGTGCTTTAGCATGACAAAAAATTTAGACCAGGGTTAGTTGTGATGTGTATACTGTCAAATTAATTACATCCTCTAGACATTCTCTTTTTTGCAGGAGGTGTTTTTGTGCTGCTATAATATGGAGGTTAATGACTCTGTTGAAACCACCGCTGAGATGCTGGTTTTCCAGATGGGTTCTATCAGAGGTATTTAAGTACAGGACTTTAGTAAATGTACGTAGTTAAATTCTGCCACTGCACGCAATTAGGTGAAAAAATACCTAGGTGTATATATAATTCTTTTTATAAAGCAACATTGAACAACAACAAGAACATACAAAGTCTATCTCCATCACTAGAGCTACGGTGAAGAGGGTGGCAGCTTCAGACTCCTCAGGGTTCACATCAGTTTGAGAGGACCTGACCTGGACTCACCACACAGATGCCATCACAAACTCCTTTTCCCCCACAGGCTGAGGAGGTTCAACATAGACTATTCTGCAGGATATTCTGCTTCCACAGGTGCACCATTGTGAGCATCCTGATCAGCCTGATCATCACCCTATTGGTATGGCAGTTGCACCACCCTCAAGGCATTACAGATGGTGGTGAAAACTGCCCAGCACAATACCAGGACTGAACTGCCATCCATGGAGCACCTCTACACCCAGCGGTATACAGGGAGAAGGTCAACAGGATTATCAGAGACCCAAATCACCCCAGCCACAAAGTGTTCTGCCTGCTGCCAACCAGCAGACGGTACCGCAGCATCCCGTCCTGCACTGCCAGGCTCAGGGACAGCGTCATCCCACAGGCCATTAGACTGCGGAACCCTTGAGCTCCGAGCTCATCACTATTTTTCCTGTACATTACACTGTCACTTTAACTTTATAACTTATCATTATGCAGATGCATTCCTGTTTGCGTTCTGTTCACATCCAGTTCATTCATTTGTAATACTGTCAACACAATTGATATGACTTTATTTATATGTATATATTTTTATGTTCACAATTTAGCCCCATATTTTAACTTGCACTATTTGGATTCAGATTTTGCCTTTCCTTGTGTAATTTTCTTTTTCTTTTTTTTTTTTTAGATATTTGATGAGCATTGTTGGAGGGGGCCTGATGCCTTGAATTTTCCTTGCCAGTGACTGCTTCTCTGTAACTACTGAGCATATGATAAGAATGAAGGACTTTTTTATAGTGCATATAAATAAATATTAAATTAGTTATTTGTATACATGAAGTAAGTGGTTATGGGTGGTATATGCATGTATACATGTATATGTACAGAATATACAGCATGCATGATTTTTATTTGACAGATGCTGATTTGGCTCATTCCTTTTGTTCTTTCTCACAGTTTATGAGTGCTTCATGTGACCTTTATTGTAAGCCTACTCTGTAAGAGATGCACTTTGAAATGTATCGATGTACAGTAGTAAGCTACTTCTAAAAATGTATAAAATAAATAGTATGTAGACCTATAGTAAAGTCAGTAAAATTTATGATTTTTAAAAATACTCCAAAAAGTTCACAAAAATCTTACTCTTGCAGTAGCTCTAGTAAATACAATGTGTTACTTGCACACATGCTCACAATAAAAATGTTTACATGCTGGTGTTCAGCAGGTTTAATGTTTAGTATGTTGGCATGCTAGCAATTAGCTTTTTAGCATTAAACACAATACACATGTAAGGCTAATAAAATTAATGTTGTTATTTACCTGATCTGGTGGAAAAGTCAGAGGATCACCAAAGTGATGATCTTCATCCTCGGGGGAAAATGAATGAATGAAATTTCAAGGTGATCCATCCAACAATAATGTAAACCTTATGGTGGAGATAAAGGAAAAGTCTGGGTCACTTAAGTTAGTAGGATTCATCCCCTGTGCACCATAGATAGCTGTACCATATCTGTACCAAATTACACAGCAATCTATCCAACAGTTGCTGGAATATGTAGTGGACACGCACTAGCGTTGGCCCAGGATGTTTTGGAGCCTTAAGTAGAATTTCATGACACAGATGTCCTTTCTCCACTGATTTGGTATTACACGTGTGAGCCGTGTGCCGTGCTCATTAGTATTTCCACTGCATCCTCACCGCAGTTGGTCCCTGCATTGAAGAACCTCTGAGACTGGAAGTTGGAAGGGGAGGGATGGATATAGGAAAACATACTGCAGCATGTGTCCTCAAGGTCATGTTGCCCCATCTACGGATGTTGTGGATCTATAATAAAACTTGCAGTCTGTGCCTCAGTGATTTTCTCCTTTCTAAAGAAATGTTATTTTATTGCTTAACTGCTTTTTGTTCTGTTGTCTGACCTTATGTAGACATTTTAGACTGCCCTTCACTGTTACTGTGAATTTATATTCAGGTGAAGAAAAACAAAAAGCAAAGCGAAACATTTTTTTCTTGGGCTGAGTACGATTACAGAAGTTAATTGATTAATCAGTTTTATTGATTCCAATTAAAATGTTTATTTAGAATTAAAAAGATCAATTAGCGATCCTATGTAGGTATTAATTAGAATTAATACACATAAACAAATGATCAAGGATCAACAAGGTGAAGATGGTACTGGATCAACATTTGACATTTTGAAAATGACATTATCCCCATTATAGTGAACAATATTCTAGCCTATTTGTGAGCTCAGTCATTAGCATAGCCTACCTAGTTAGCCAGCTAACTCATTAACCCTGCAGTGGCTTATAAGTGTTACTGAGATTTTGTTCAGTTGTACTAACTTCAATTTGGTAAACTAGCTTAGCTCTGAAGAAGCACAAAGGAATTTTGACAGAAACACAGCAGCAGCACACTGATGATGTCAGGGAGCTGTGGTCCTCGAACACAGTGTGACATGTTGATCCAGGAGCATGTCCTACTTGGCAAAATCATGTTGTGCGGTAACCACGGCTAACAAGAGCAAACATGCTACAAGGGCTCAAAACATTTCCATTAGGAGAAACCTGCTGCAGCTTCAGTAACTATGCCAATTCAAAAACACATATGTTTGTCCAAAATAAATAGAACAACAAGAAACTGCTGCAAAAAAAACAAAACAAAAAAAACCCACACAAACCTCCAAAACAGACGCAACGAAATGCTGCTTATCAGGTCAGCACAATGAAGGTTCTACAGGCCTCTAAGGGGACAGAGTCCAGACGACAGTGTGGCGACAAAAGCGAACTAAAAAAACATGAAAAGGCATGTATTCTCTTTACTCAACTTTTTTTTCTCAATTTAAAAACAAACTCTCACATGTTTTTTAATGGGCATCATTCTTGAAGCTGCAGCGTGTTTGCCCCAAGTTGCTGCCTCTGGAGCTGAAAAATAAAGCCAACGTGGAGGTGCCAAAAACTGCAGTTCCTCAAATGATGCTGACCTTGACAGACATGTTCACTTAGCACTGTCATTCCCCATTGACACCCATGTTAAATTTTTATATAACTCACCTGTTAACTTGTTATTACGGCTCAAAGTTATGCATAGGCCTAATTAAGGGTATGGCCACTTTGAGTGACCTGTGGGTGTGTCTATTGACAAACTGCTACCACAGCAACAACTTTGGCTAGGTAATGTATTGGCGTAACCCCAGTTTCATTTATAAGTGTAGCCATAGCTGTTGCTATTTCAATGTGTTTTCAGGTCATGAAAAGGACATTTTGTTTTAATGATTTTATGCCTGTTTTTTGCTCACAAAAAGTAGCATTAGTATTATCACACTTACTAATAGCTGAAAATGCGCTACAGTAACTAAGCTAGCAGCTAGCATTATGGTTATCTACACACTCTGGTCCACATATGGTCAAGATGGCAATGACCAAAATGTCAGACTCGAGGCTTCAAAACTGAAGTCTGCAAACCAGTGGATGATATCATGGTGGCTACATCCAGTATTTTACACATTATGATTTACCCTGGCTGGTCATTGTAAAAATGAACTTTCACACTCCTTTCTTATTAGACATAAGATGTTCAAATATACTCAGAGGTCATAGTCAGTAATGGATATAAAAACAATGAATAAGTAATTAACAATTACACTTTTGCCATGAGTATTTATTAGATGACTTAAAGTGATTGGCGGCATCAAGGTGGTTTTTAGCCGGTTCAGAATCTGAGCCTTTACATTTAACATGTAGAAAATGATCACTGCTGCTGACTTAAACACCAATTTACTATATTGCCCTCTGTGTTCCAATACCAGTTTATTCTGGTTCACCCCCCAAATATGTGCAAGTGTGTAAATCTGAGGCAAAAATGCAGTTCATAAATCAATAGCTTCAGGTAGAACAGCCTGCAAGTTGTGATTCTATTTTTACTTTCCTTAAAGAGAGCTTTCTACACTGTTCAGTGTTATTGTATCTCCACTGCAGTTCAGCATATCTTCCCAAACACACAGTTTACAGTAACCGTGTGTGCAGAGGGTAATGATCACAGCATGCACAGACAAATAAGCCCCATTAGTTGTAGCTTTAAATGGTGTCACAGACTCATCCGCAGCAGTACATATAGCCCTTAACAGTGAGGTAAGAAAGGTAAACAAAGGCTTTGCCATGAAGCCAGTTCACATGAAATATCAAACATGAGAAAGATGAAAAAGCATGAACAGTTTTTGCTTCAAAGGTGATGCCATGTTTAGACATTAAACCAGAAAGATGAGGAAATCAAAAAGCTTTGACAACTGCAATCACTCAGTTTTTTTTCATCTTCACATAACAATGGCCTCAATACTTTTATGTTTTTTGCAACCAGGTGTAACCAGAGGTTTTAAAGGTGATTTAGCACTTGTTCACATCAAGCTAATAACATGAAACTACAAAACACTTTTATTTTATCATTGTGTAGTGAGTTTTTTGCCCCCTGTAACTACAGCGTTATTACACACAAAAAGAAGATAGCGTCAATGTTGTAGCCTTCCTGTGTCATATGAGGTGCTTTGTACACAATTTACAATCATAACAAAAAATATTAAGTGTCTCACAGCATCCAGGAAAATAAAAACTTA
>JAPZEB010000021.1:3127123-3138744 GCA_029783705.1 Chaetodon striatus | reverse complement strand
GATTAAGGTCTAAGAAAAACACCTTTTTGAAAAAATCATGGTAATGGACCTTTTTCACAGCAGACATTTTGACTCGTCTTGATAGGAAAAACACTGGTGAAATTGATAACATTAAGGATGGCTGAGTTCCATTAAGTGTCCCAGTGAGCTAATAACAGTTAGCTAACAAGGACAATACCACTAAGTGGAACGCAGCTGTCATTTGTGTTATTGAATACACCTGTGCTGCTCCTACTCTAACGTGTCAAAATGTCTGCTGTGAAAAAGGCCTGCTATTTTGTCCCTTCGTCACACCCTTACTTGTAGTCAAGCTGCCACAGTGGCTTCCAGTTTCCTGCTGCTGCAGTGATGAAAAATAATGACATCACTGCACTTTTAAATGGCTCCCTTCACTTTAAAAAAACTCCCACACAGCTAAATTGACAAGCCAGAAGTAATATGCACCTTTTGTCAAATGGAAAGCCAAAGTACTTTGAGTTTGAGCTACCACCTACGAGCAAAGCATACAGATGCAGCTAATCAGACTGATATCAGTGGGCAACTGCATCACCAAAGTCAGCAAAGTATTATTTTGTGGGAATCACCACAGACTTGGGGATAAAACTAAAGCAAAGTTACCTACACAGCTTGCTAAATGGGTGACAACTGACTGCAGACCAGTAAGCATTGTGGGTTGGGTCTTCGGGACATCCTCAGGTTGGCATGGTGTCAACAGTTATATTTCTTACCATTGCGGGGAACAATAGTTTCATGCATACAGGACCTGCATGAATCAGAGAAAGCAATCAAACCGGAACTCCTGAAAAATGCAAATGCTGTCTCATTAACCAGGGTTCACTGGATGTCAGTGAGTGAACAAAATTATCTCAGAGTAACTTCACTCCATATTGTGTAAAGCAGTGCTGCGCTGATTTTAAAAAATATATCAGTCAAGATCATTAAGTAAATTTCTTTGCATTCATTTGACTCCTAATCAAGACGCTCTGGTAAATATTGCTTTTGAAATGCAAAATAATGGAGTTTTAAATATGGGATTAAAAATGCAATTAATCATGAAAAGTTATAAAGTTTTTATATGACAAACTTATTTTCTTATTACATTGTGGAAGCTAACGTAATACGTGGCTGGATTATGTTCAATGTCTTTTGAATGAATGAGGCGCTACATTAATCTACTTCACCCAACTTTGACTGGATCACATAATAAGTCCATCCTAGTTTATGCTAAGACAGAACTTCGGTTATGGTTAGGGGAGAATTGTAATTATGGTTAAATGTTTACAAGCTCAAATTCACAACAGCTGCGACCATGTTCATGCATGCATTGTTGCGTTGCCCCTTTTTGCTGATTGGCATGAACAGATAATCATCAAAATCCCATCGGCTTTTTGATGAGGAAACCAGGGTGATGCTGACTTTTGCATCAGACTACATGACCTTCATGTCAAATTTCAGCCTCTCAGGACAAAAACTGCAGCCGTCAATGGGTGGGGAAATTTTTGTGGACCAACCACCCAACCGACAAAGTGAGACATGGAGCTTCTGGGTGCAGCTTATAAACACAAATCACTTCAGACTTTTCTTCATTAAACTAACATCTGAAACTGAGATCAAAAACTAAACTAAGAGTGCCTTAAGTGTTTGGGCCATAAAAAGTTTAATAACACAGTCGTCATTATGAGAGGATATTGTCTAGTTATAAAATTGTATTTTGGTGTGAAATCAAATATACGTAATGAATTAGATATACCTCATGGAGGTCGGACAGAAGGAAACGTTCTAATCAAATAAACATTTCATCAGAAAGTGAGACAGTGTGCAGGAGTTCTTCTCATTGTTTTCAAGATTGCACCTTCCTCCTCCACACCTGTCACACATTCAGGCATGCAGAGATTTTCTTCCCTAAGAAAATGGTGTGAATTCAAATGAAACACGTTGTCAGTAAACATTTTACTGATAGATAGATAGATAGATAGATAGATAGATAGATAGATAGATAGATAGATGGCACATGTTAGTGCAGATTGTGCAGAAAATAAACTGTACACTGATTAAACAGCGTAAAGAAATCACAAAATTCTTACATTTAACAAAAATGTATTGTCAGTCTTTGAGGTGAAATGAGGTCCTGTATGGAAATTAGAAGATGACAGTCAGGCTTTGTGTGGCTGTGGAGGGATGAGGCAGCTGACATGAGGCAGATGTTTCTCTCTCCCTCCCCCCTCTTTACTACTTCATTGTAAATACCAGAGTGAAATTAACTAACGGATTCAACTTTTTGTAAATATAAATCAGTTCATATGCAGACATTCTGCTTTAGATCCTGTAAGCAGATCCCTATTGATGGTGCATACTTGTGTCTCTGTGACAGCACGTGTCAGTACTGAACAGCTACAGGTGACACAAAATCTGGATTTAACTCTCATGATCATTATCCTCTGACATGACAAGCAGCGACTGTTTTCATCGTATTAATAACACGGAAGAGATTCCCTTTCAACAGGAGATTAATTTCAAAAATGGACATCACTGTTTGTATTATGATCTCAATATTTCAAATGGAAAAAGAAAGGTGAGCGTGACTCTAGATAGTGAATTTATTTTTTTGATGAAAACTCTGTTTAGGGGATTGTTTTCTATCTGTCAGAGGGAGGTCACGCTGCCTTTGGTGTTTCATTCAGTTTGCAGTCTGACAGCAGTATTTTCAGTATTTTCAGTTATGGTATTTTAGTTTTCAGTGTCCTGTTTTTACTTCATTGCCAGGTGGTCTTTTTATGTGGAGAACCAGCTGACATTTGGCAAAGACTAACTCCCAGTTCACCTTTGAACTTTTGTATCGCTGTGAACACCTTCAACCTCATGCCAGCTGCAGCGGCTACACACTGAGAGGTCAGACAGAAAGTACCACCAGAATGACCATAACTGAGCCCGAGACTGCTTTATATTCCAGTTAAGGATTTACTATCGGTGATGTGATATATGATACATTAAACACTGATTAAATTTATACACATTATATGCGTCTCAATAATGGTGAGTATTCACTGTGCATGCTTAAATCTTCTGAGCTGGGACATGTTTGCAGATGATTTGCAGCACAAAAATATTTTTTTACAGGCATTTTATGAACTCCAGGAAATCCTTATTTTTGTCTTAAACATACAGGATGTAATTTCTGCCACTAAAGGGTCTCTCAATCAAAACAATAGCAAATGACAGACTTTAGTGATGTCTTGAAGTAGTTGGAGAACATGGGCGTTGTTGTCCTTATTGTTTAACACCAACCACCATCGGCATTCAAATCTATCGGACGCGACTCAGGCAGGAATCATGTTCGCAGACAAGGAAATGTATTAAAGCTTATTAATGGAATTATATAATGAACCAGAGGAAGACAGCTAGTAAAGATCCTTAGTCTTTTCCTGATATTAGACAAAACTATCAGTTCGTTACCGTCTGTTTCCATCTTTAGTCTGACATTGTGTCTAATTTAATTGATGCCCGTTGGAATGGGTTTCCCTGTTTGATTTAGAGACCTATGTATCCACCTGAATCTAACATCATTTTAAGTCCACACTGATGCTTTGTTGTGCCAATATACTGGTTTTCCTGGGTTTAAAGGGTGGAGTGAAGCAAAGTAAAAACCATCTACGATGTTGGGTTAATATTCAGGAAACGTAGATTTGGAACAGCCGTAATTGCAGCGTCTTGTCTATAGTGATCGCCATTGTTGTTTTTACCCCTCATAGGTTCTGGCACACCAGCTTGACAACAGTTTGACAATAGTTTTAGTCTTAAGTGTGACGCTAATTGGCCAATTGTTGGCCAAAACGCTGCTCGTGTCACAATGCCACATGAGTTAGTCAGCTTGGTGGAGTAGGCAGATTCCAAGGTCTGGACAGACAACTCTAGTTTGTCTTTAGCTCAGCCTGTAGCTGCAATGCTTTATTTCATCAACTGGAGCTGTGAAAGTTAAAAATTGAAGCAAAAAGAAAAACTTTGATCATGAAAAAAAAAAAAAGAAAACTACCTGATGAAGGTCTGGAGACCGAAGACACTATGATGTCCAAGAACTTGGGAGAACATGTTACCAGCCTAGTCTCCCCGTAAACTTCATAGTGAGGAATTACTATCAATTTAGTCTGCCCCTAGCTACAGAAAGTGTAGGAACTTATGTTGTATTCTGGGGCTGTCTTCAGCTCGGACGTGACACCAGGCAGGAACAGGTTTTTGCCTGAACAATAATGGGGATTCACCCGTTTTTCCTAAATGAGTTCCCAGAGGATTTTCCACAACAGCAGAGCTAATTACTCTCAGTGATGAGCAATAAAGAGATGCTGTCAGTGTGTGAGTTAATGTTGGGATGCGTCTGTCCCACAGCTAAACCAGAGGCACAGCACATCTGGCACAGGGAGTCCCCCTCAGCACGCCTAATGATCCCAACCACTTCTGTTTAATAACTGATCTGTAGCACCAACAGTTTGTGTTTCCTCCAGCGGATGAGGGATTGTAGTTTCATAAGGCTCACAGGAGCAGGCAGCCTTTATGTCTTTCCAGGTTGACAGCAGGAATCAGAGGAAGCACAAGGCTCTGTAGACTCTATTAAAAGCTACGCTTTGTCAAAAAAATACAATACAAGGTCAAGATGTAGCCACCAAGGTCTCTCAGACAAGACAAAGCCAACAGGATAAGAGGAGCATTCTGTCTATATCCACCTCTGTCCTATCGAATGATTCTGCAAAACCCCATGTTACACTCAGCTCAATCTGTGCAACTAATGGTGACTGCTTTGTTTTCACCTCCAAATAATGTGGTTTAGATACTGCAATTGGGTTAAACCTGTGATGTACTATGTCTACTCTAGATTCTAGCTGTCTGCAATTAAACTAGTGAGTCAAAAGCAGTAATAATCAATAGGAGTGATGATTAAAACTCTGAAAATAATCTGTAACACCTCCTCCTAACATGCAATGTGTTAGGTCCCCCTAGACAGGCTCATTACAAAGAGGTCTAACGTAATCACAAAGAGTCAATTGTTAGTAGAAAACAACATTCACTTTATCCAAAAACAATAAAGGGTCGTAGGTTCTGGGCTCTTCCCTCTAGCCTAAACCACAATAACAGCTAAACCTGACAGAAATAAAGCCACAAAAATAGGACTATCAGACCCATTAGAAAAACAGAAAGGTAACAATGGCAAGGGAATCTTACTCATATCTGTCACCACCATGCTGCTGCTGTCAGAGCTGGTGAATGGAAGAGAGTGAGCCAAAATCCCTGCCCCCTCTTTGTAGATTTTTCCCTCAGTCAGGCCAGGCAGATACGCCTGAAAGGAAACAACACACACACACACACACACATCACTCACGAGCATATGCAATACACACCATAACCAATGGAGGGGGGCATGTAACACAGCAAGTGAGCGAACTCTGGAAGATGAAACGCAAAAAAGTGTCCAGATATACTAAAAGTGACAACATTTAGGGAGCCAATCAAGCCCCGAGTAAGCCTAAACAACATCTTACGCTCTGAAAATAGGCTGGAGGTGCATGAAGCTTCAGCAAAATAAAGACAAGGCAAGCTGTTTTTAAACTGAGCAACACGTTGCTTAGCATGTTCACTGACGCATAGGGTAGGGTAGGATAGCTTCTTTGGTGGATATGAAAACAATCACAGCCAACATTTATTTACGGGGCCCATGTGGGTAGTAAATGGGCTAAAAAATGGGCCCCCAGAGAGACTGTCCATGGGCTCCATATTCGCCCAATGCCAACAGCCCTGTACTGTACTATACACCAAGTTAGCTGTTAGCTGCCCTGCCCTGTTAGTTAGCACAACCATTACCACAGCTATTAAGGGCAAAAATTCACCATTTGCAAAATACTACAGCAGTTATATTAATGAAAGTAACGTGAGGCAAAAATTTGCTTTGCATTTGTTGTGAACACACCAGAATAAATAGTTTGGCCTGTGAAGACATCTTATTGTAACAAAGATTTAGAGTGTACTAGACAGCAGAATGAAAGATAAGAGGCCAAGAATAGAACAGTAAAAACTACCACCAGAGGCCCCACGATACGATACAATAACAATACTCAAGCCAAGATACAATATTATTGCGATTTTGTGTATCCAGTTGACTAAAAAAGCAATTGATTTTATTATTGTAATTGGCGACCAAAAGTTTAATGTGTATTTGCAATATTAATAATTTATATAATAAAAAAAATAATGCATGGCATCTGTGTATCGACACAATATTGCCATACAAAATATTCTGATGCTATGCTGTATTAATTTTCCACCCCCACCCCCTCTAAAAAGAAAAACCTAAGAAAAGGATTACAATGGTAATGTCATCAGGTCTGATGGCTTGACATCAAACCAGAGCTGTAAAAGAACTGAAACATGTTTGATCAAAAGAATCATTTTAATTCAAACTGCTCACACAGTTTTTATGTGGATGTTTTTACATCCATTCATTTTTCTCTCTCAGTGCAAAAAAAGGTGGACACACACGGTAAAGTCAGAGTGAGTGACTGTGACCTTTCTGTTCGTCTCACTGATAGTAATGTCACTGTGATCAATACTGCATTAATGCATTCCCCTCGTGCTCTCTCCTTCCAGTGGACTCCAAGGGTACCTGTCTCAGCCTGTTCAGCAAAGTCACTCTGGTTCTATAGTCGCCTCCGTCACGAATCATTAAACTGTCGATCTCTCATCTACCGCTGCTTCCCAAACATGTTTGGGGGTTTCCCCCACAGTCACTGGAGAATTGTATCAATTTAGTTTGAAATGTTATTACGTCTTTTTTTTTTGTTGTTGTTGTGGGTTTGTTTTGTTTTTTTGTTTTTTTACATGATAACCTCATTTCCCTTGTTGTTAATAAAGACTTTGCAATGTTTTGCTTCATGTCAACAGGTATGAAATCAAATGTAGACCCAGCTTACTACCTGAGAATGAAAGTAAATACAATGCAGTGCTTGGAAATGTCAGCTGAAGAAAATATGCATATAACTTTAATAAGAAACAACTGTATGGCAGTAAACATTAGTGACCAAGAAAAATAGGCTGCCCCTTAAAAAGTCAATGTTTTTTTTGCAGAATATCTTTCTTGTTTAATGCAATTTTGCTTAAGAAGAGATTTATTTTGTGATGGTCCCTCCCCTCCCGGTGTCCTTCATCTCAGATGTGATAATGGAAACCTCTGGCAAATAGAATTGTTTTGAATAGCCTTCCCAGGCTGTCTTCTCCCTGATGAAACACATTTGTTTCTGCTGCTTTCCCTCTTCAGACGTCCTCGCAGGGAAAATGGTCTTTTCACAGCTTCCCCTCGATGTGTCAGAAAGATAAAATCTGCTCTGCTGAAAATTTAATTATCACAAATAGTGAGCTGGAGGAGCCGGGGCTTGCACAGACAGGGCCGCCCTGTTCGCTTACACAGGGAGTTTCCACGGGCATCATACTGAACCACTTCAGTGCATTTAGGCTGAGGTTTTCTAACCGGCAGAGCGTAATGTATTGTAGTGTATCATAAAGATAAACAGTGGATCAAACTGTAGACTTTGACTCTTTCTTCCACAGTCCTCAGTGTTGTAAATAATCACATGCTTGGACTGGTGCAATTAATTCAATCTTGTATGAGCCTGGAATTAGAGCCCTCCTTCACTTACCTAGCATTTCACACCAAGAAAAGTCTGCATCTTAGCATACTTTCTATTCATTATTTAGTGTTAAAATTTTCTGAAATAAAAAATAATGTTGTTGTTGTTGTTGTTATTATTACTAGATTCAGAATTCACTTTCTTGATACTCATCAGTTTGCCTTGTTTCTTGGTTGAAGTTACTTTACTTGAACCAAGACTGAAATAGTTCAACAATTACTGAATGAGTTGCCATGAGGTTAACATGACAGACACTTATAGTCCCCGGAGGATTAATCCTAATCACCAAAACCTCTGACTATTCCTGTAGTGCCACCAACAGGTTATAGTTTTTACTCAGTCTGTGAACATGTTAACATCTATTTAATGTATCGACATACTTTTTTGTACAGACATTAAGTATTCCATGAAGTCAGGAGTTTAATTTGTCCAACATAATGACTTTTCTATCGGCCTCAGCTGTATTTTGTGTCTTTGTGTTTGCAAGCTAACATGCTAAACTTAGCTGATGTTCATGGTAAATATTGCACTTGCTTAAAGCTGTGGTAGGCATTTTTCTGGAAAAGGCAAAAAATGGCAGACTTTGAAAATACATCTTCCTCTTGAAATTCTCCTCTCTCAGTCCTAAGTCCCTCCCACCAGACTAGCATGGGCATATTCACGTGCTTCATACAGTATTGAGTTTTTACATCTTATTTTGTTGTAAAGCTGTGCTCAGCCCCTCCTTGCCTCACTATGTTTACCAGACCACAAATGAGACAAGAATTAGCTAGCTAGCGCACCTTGTGGTCCCTCTATCTAACTCCCTGCCACTAGTCGACGACTTCACCATGAGGAGAGCAGGCGGGGGATGTCACAGCAGGCTGGTGGCCAGTGGCAGCTTATGGTCTAACTTTTTGTACCAGCAGCAACAGAAAGCTTGCTGATCCAGTGGGGAGTTGAGGCTGTCCAATACCTCAGTAGTGGGGTTTGTGCTGAATCAATTCGAGATGCTACAGCCACTGAGTGAAGGTCCGTCTGTAACTGCTGTCCCGTGAGGAGGTCTGAGTGGCGTGGCGAGTGGGGTGGAAGACACACTGATTTAAGGCTCTAGCTAATGTTAGCTACCTTAACCTGAACTTGAAGTAGCCATAGATGTGAGCCTTCGGTTCTGGTTAGAGTACTGAAATATTAGCAACTTTTTCTCTTATATTGACATGTGCTTTGTTTTGTTTTTGTCAGGCTCTCCTTTAGACTCTCTTGCTCTGCAGTGTAGGCAGTTGGTACCAATGCTGCAATAGCAACTTTCTCTGCAGGATTCTTTGCCTAAAGGTTTATGTCATCTGGGATGAGCAACATCTGTATTTGTAGAACAGCCAATAGGAATGTTCTCTCTCTCTGAAATGACCTGTGACTAGCCAAAATCTCTCTCCAAAACTAGATTTGATTTTCTAAAGCCTGAAAACAAGGTCAGGAGGAGGTAAAAAAGTCCAGTGTTCTCTCAGACCACTGAAATTACAATATGCTCAAAGTTTATTAATGGGATTCTTGGCCATTGACACCAAAATGCATCTGCCTACCAGCTTTAACATCAGTATGTTAGCATTGTCACAGTTAGCATGTTAGCATGCTGACATTCACATGCAAAGCACAGCTGTGTCTAAGCACAGCCTCACTGAGCTGCTAGCTTATAAAAATGATGTTTGATATGATGCAGGTCTTAAGAATTAAAACCTTTCTAACTTTAGCCACATACTCTTGGCTGCCTGAACAGGACCAGACCTTAAATATTAGGACAGCAGATTAAAAATCACTCATGTAATTCACCGTGAAAGGCACTAACTGACAACCTGTTTTGTTGTTTAGGTATGAGGACTCGTTGACGTCACGCCTCCACCCCACTGCTGTAATGAAACATTCCACATATGAAATAAAGTACATGTTTAGAGATGGGATTACAACTTTGCAAGACTGTCTTGAGGAGAGCAGCAAGCTACAGGAGGGAGCCCACAATACATTTTTTTTTTTTACAATAATCAGAGGACAAGTAATTTTTGTTGTTGTTCATAATGTGACCCCAGCTCATTCTCCATGATGATGCCATTCATCAGTGTCTGCAAGATGAGGACTGATGTTGTTGTTTGTGTAGCTGTTACGTAACCGTGGCAGTTTAATCTCACAGTGGTTTAGATTTATGTGGATGAACATCTAACCTTCCTGTGATTGCCATCGTCGTCGTGTGTCATCCAGCACGGGTTCCCCCAATGAGAGCACTGAGCTCCTCTTCCTCTCCTGCCATTTACCGTCACATCCCTGCAGATGGATGCAGGATAACGATGGGAGGGACTAGAAAAAGCAAGTGCACACAGAACAGGATGCTGGAATGGTAAAAAATTATGTTCAGTAATGTGGATTTACTCACAGCAATCACATTGGTCTAATATTATTACAGTGACACTGATGGAAATAGCTGGCAGCCAGCTTGAAAATGGCACTGACCTCGCAACCAAGAGTTTAACTAAAATTGGATCTCTGCCTTTGTGTTGGAGCCAGAGCCATAAATGGCAGTGATCTTCCCAACACTAATCAACATCTTAATTCGATGCATTTGGCGTTGAGTCAGTGCAGAGTGTGTCTTATTGTGTTCATCTGTGTTTGTGGTAATGCAGAATTATGTACCCAATGAGCCAATGAATCCAGTGGAAGGTTTTAATTATCTCTGTTAGCTGAGTGAAATGATGCCATGACAGGAAATTTTGTATAAAGCTGAGAACAGCAGCAGTGGCTTATCATTTTTAGGCCCACTATTGTCTTTTTATCTTGAGGTAATAAACAGTTTTTTTTTTTTTCATTTTGTAACTGACTATTGTTACGCAGAGAGAAAATAAGTCCTTGGCAAGCATAGGAAATGCCAATGTTGTTGTCTGTGCATTATTGTTTACAACACACCATGATTCTCAAATGTGTTCATAATAGTAACATTCTGTGTAGCTCTACTTTTAGAGATGCTCCTTTCTCTCCTGCCCAGTCTCCAGAATAAAATGTTGGCACTGTGCATTTCAACAAACCCCGGATATATCCCAGTCTCACACCTAACTCGTCAAACACTGACACTTGGTCAGTGGCCCTCAGTGTCAGATACTGATGCACTGAGGCACCCTCTAGCTGCTGTATGAGACCCACCAGGCAGCAGGATGAATGGGAGGGGAGGTGAATGGGTCAAACTCCGGATCTTCACCTGGGAGACCAGTGTCCCGTGTGAAACTAAAAGTCAATCAAATTATTTTAATAACCATGCAGTACACTAGGGCAGCCTGGGTAGTTTACTATGCTAGTGATGTATGTCATGTTACATAATGTAATCCTTCAATCAAATTGAGTGAAGGAATTTTTATTTTTTTAACCCACGTTCTAAGTTTATTTTAAAAAAGAGATTGTGTGCATGTAACGAGCAGAGACTGTACATCTTCTGGGAAAACAGAAGTTTATTTTGGAAAGACACAATTCAAGTAACAAGCGTAAATGACAGGTCATCCTTAAGCATCAAAAACTGTCAATAAATAGGTACCTAGAGCACTATAGTTTGACATGTAGGCAGGAGAGCTGCCAAGCAGCTGACAGCAGCAGCCCAAATATCGTGTTTTTCTAACCCTAGCCACACGCTAAGCACAGCATTATCACGACAACAAAGTTTCAGCATATCAGCTACATATGAAATAACAAATATAACATACCTGTAGTTTGCAAAAACGTACAATGCCAACATTTATCCTGGTAGCTGGGTTGTTTTCTTAAGACAGAGGGGGATGAACTCATGATGAACCAGACTTGTATAAACCATCCATCCATCCATTTCCTAACCGCTTATCCTCTTGAGGGTCGCGGGAGGGGCTCCAGCATGGGCGAGAGGTGGGGTACACCCTGGACAGGTCGCCAGACTATCGCAGGGCTGACATGTAGAGACAGACAACCATT
>JAPZEB010000021.1:3088934-3106691 GCA_029783705.1 Chaetodon striatus | reverse complement strand
AAGTGCGAAACGTGTGTGTTCCACCAATCAGCGTTCTTCAGCACCTCAAGAATTCAGTGGAATCTGAAAAGTCCTACGCACCTACTAGGTACTTTTTTCAGGGAAAGTTTGGGGTTGAGGGAAAGTTTTTTTCCCGGATAATTTCTGTGGAAACGTGCCAAGGTTTTTCAAAATCCCTGGTAAATAATAAAAGTCCCTGCGGTGGAAAAGGGGCTGATGATAGCAGACCTCAGTCAGCCATTATTAAGGATAGGGCAAAGATGGGATGAACCAGAATTACCTGAATTACCAGAATTATATCACCCATACTCAGACCTACAGCCAGAGCACAGCAGCTTCACTTGATTTATAACACTGCTTAATGTGTTTCAGTAACTTTCTTATTCTTAAATGTCTCAGCTCACTTTTCTTTTGCCACTGACAACTGAGTTCCTCCATCTATGGTGAAAGCCATACACTGATTAAACCAAAGGTGGAAAGTAACTAAGGACATTTACTCCAGTACTGTACTTCTACTTTACTAGGCTACTTTATATTTCTACTCCACTACAACTCAGAGAGAAATATTGTACCTTTAACTCCACTGCCTATATTTGACATCTTTAGTAACTAGTTACTTTGCAGATTCAGATTAAAAATACAAAATGTAATCAACAAAGAAACTATTATGTAATATTATGGGTTCAGATGAGATAAGACTTTTTCTCTCTCCTAGGGGTGAAATTCACACGCTATACAGCAGAATACAAAGTAATTAAAATTAGCCAAACGTTACCAGCTGCAACATTAAAGTGATGTACACATTAATGAATACATGATTATGACACAATAATATAATAAACTACTACCTGTCACAGAGTATTAATACGGTGTAATATTGCTACTTTTACTTGAGTTAGAGATCTGAGTACTTCCTCCACCATTAGATAAAACTGGTGCTGTGTATGCGACCAGGCTACGAGGCTTCTGCTTATCAGAGGCCTGAAGAAAGAGAGAGGAAAGTGGAGGGAGGAGAGGCATGCTAGCTTGAGAAAACCACACAAAGACGTGGCTCCTGGGGGCTCAGAGAAGGGAGAAAGCAAATGAGTGCATGAGGAAAAAAAACAGGTGCTTATAAGGGATGATATGGTACAGTAACATGGCATGCTATTTATATGGTGGGATGGGACACAGTGGCGGAGTGCAGAGAGATGGTGGTGGAGGAGGTGGTGGAAAGTACCTGGTGAAGTCCGAGTCAGGGAACAGGCTTAAGTGATATGGGAGGGGGGCGGAGTGGAGGAGGCTTTTGTCGCACTCCACTGGGGAATAGTGTCGGGGGGAGGGTGCTTTGTCACATAGTTTGTTCACAGTGCTGTAAACTGGCTCAGTAGGCCTACAGTGGAGTGAGAGACAAGAGCAGAGAGGTTAGTGTCCAGAGACCGAGGTGGGAGAAGGGTGTGGGATAAACAGAGACGATGGAGGCACACAGATGAAAGACACGGAGAATAACAGAAGTAAAGCAGAGACAGAAGGAAGTACTGGTAATGGTGTAAATGGCATATGATTCCTGCTGGTCAAAAAACAAAAGCTGGTCTTGAAAAAAAAAAAACACTTAAGTTCACTCATACTGTCTGAATCATATTTTTTGATCAAATGATTAATCGGCCAGTCTGTATAGTATCAGAAGTTAGGGAAAATGCTCAGGGAAATTTCCCACAGCCCAAGGTGACGTCTTCAAACTTTTTTTTGTCAAACCAACTGTCTAAGACCCAAATATCTTCTGATCACAATGAACAGAACAGAGAAAGCAAAAAAGCTTCAAATCTGAGAAGCTGGAACTGAAGAACATTTGGCATTATTTGCTTCACAAATGACTTCAGTGACTAACAGATTATCAAAATTGTTGACAATTCATGTTTTGGCGTTGATGAACCCACCAAAAGACAACTGTAATTGTTCTTCAGCACCAGCTGACACAGTTATCCATTAAACTATTTTCTGTCAACATGTCACATGTGGTAGAGGCATTAATATTATTTGATATTTCAGAGATTAAATGATTTACAGTTTGGGGAAATTCATTTCTGTTATGAAAATATATGCAACAAGCTGACCCAGGAGATCTTAAATATTGTGTACTTTGTTAGGTTAATTTTTATCCATTTATTTTTTTTCTCCATTAAATAAAGAGATATGAATACTACAGTGCAAATTTCATACATCTTAGCCATAGTCACAGTACAATCAGTGTAGGGGAGTGGTGAACTTCAACATTCTGCAGTATTCTGCTTGCTGGTAGTTCATCAACATTCATATCTGCATAGTGATTCAAGTAACTGCATTACTTTTTTGCCATTTTTTTGTGTAGCTAACTATTGAATCTACAAACAATTTAAGGCCATAAAAGGAAAGACATGTTTTTTTTATATTTATTTTGGCATTGCTTCGCTACTGTAATTAAATCAGTATTTGCTCAGGATTAGTCATAAGAACTGATTACTGCTATTTATTAACAAATGTTAAGAGAAGATAGACCTGGATTACTGGTGCAATAATACCCCCACCTGGCTTCTAGTTTCTGGAGGCAGGTGTATGACTGATGGACACTGTATACAGAATCAAAGCTGACATTCCCATGCATTTTCACATGAATAGTATTTTTTCCAAGTAGCTTCTCCAACACGGGTACTGTCACTGAAACAGTATTTTGGTTTGGCAAGGACCTTCATCTTCATTTTATGGATACAGTCAATCTCCTGTTATCACTTGCTATAAATGTAGCAAAGAGTCATTAAGACACTGAGCTGACTAACGAAGGAATTAATATCTAAAATTAGCTAACGTCTGCCACCATGAACTACTGGACATAGCAGCCTATGAAAGACTGAAAAAGCAAAAGCCCTGCGTGTGTTTGATTGATCAAGGGTGTGTTTTACATATTGCTTTTCAATTCAACTCTTTATTAGTCAGAGACTTGTAATTTTGTCTTTTAAATATCATAATTTCGCTTTTATGTGTTGGTATGCTCAGCAGACAGAGCGATCTTCTGGAGAAACTATTAGAACAAACATGAAAACGCCCTCACTTATTCACTTATTCAAAAAGGGAATAATCTCTTTTGCACAACATCAGCATGCATACTAACATTTTAAAATGTCATTATTCATATATTTTTTGGATAAAAGAAGCCTATCTCTAAAGAGAGAAATTTAGGGAAAAAACACTCAATAGTACAGTATTTCAGAATATATTCATAATGCATAATGGAAAAAGGCTCATGCTTAATAAAGAGTCATGATGTTCTATTTCCAACGTTTCCTTGCAACAACAACAACAAAACAAAAAATAAAAAACAAGCATGCGATGACAAACATGTAACGGCATGCAGTAGGCGACTGAGCGTGCTAAATATCTCACCTCAACTGGAAGTGCTGGGAATCAAACCTGTGACCCTCCCCGTCATCAAGTGAGGGATTTCTAATAGGATGGAAAAAGTCAACTTTTGATAACCAACCAATGATAACCGTCTTTGATCGTAAAATGCTGTAATTTTGCTGGTTAAATTCACACATACATTAAGACACTGATGTAAGACACACTCGGGGGCATGCTACACAGAACAAAACGGGACAGCTGAAAACAGAAAAAGCCATGTCCTTGAAAGTAGTGAAGTCAATGTCTATGTCAGGGACTCATCACCGCCATCATCACTAAACATCAGAGCGTGTCGGCTCATGAATAGCGAGCCTGCATGAAGAGGCAGAGCTCATCTGCTGCAGACACGCTGCAAATCCATATCGTTGGTTAAACATTCAGTGAACGCTCAGAGTGTGCATGTCGAAATAATTTGCCAGGAAGGAGAGGCAGCGCTGTTATTTTTCCATTTCTTTACTGCAAAGATCAAGGCAAAACTCCTGTGTTTTGCTGTTTTAAATGAAAAAGGAGAATGTAAAAATATTTAAAAGGGATTGATATGGTGCCAAGATGATACAGCAAAAAATGCAACCTAATTGTTAAAAGAAGATATTGGTTTCCTACATTTCTGCAAATCACAGATATGCATGTTATTGTGTAGTGTAATGTTATGCTGTGGTAAAAGAACAGTGTGTAAGATTTAAAGGGATTTAGTGACATTTTTGGCGACACTGCAAGCTTCTCATACTTAGAATTCCTTCAGTGTTAATTGTTAAGGAGGTTTTTACAGGGAGCCGAATTAGCCACGGAAGTCTCTTCCTCTTCAGAACGAACCAACCTGGTGAATTAGAACCACCAGAGAAAAACTAAACTACATTACAAATCAGTGTTTCTCCTATGCTAGCCCAGCACCTGCAAATGTGTGCTCACCTATTTTCACTGATAACTTCATGTGTGCACACCTTATTTCTGATCCAGACAAAAAGCAGTATTTTTACTGTGAACCGAATTATCTGCAGAGGTCTCTCCCTCTCCTAAACAAACAGACCTGGTGATTTAATGTGATGAAAGACACTAAAAGGAGCAGTTTCACATTAAAAGAATCTGCATTTTTCCAACACTCTCGTCATGGAAGACCTGTGAACTACGGTGGCCAACACAAAAATGGAAAAGCCCTATCTAGATCCAGTGTTTGGTCTGCCTGTTGTGGGCTACTGCAGAAACACGGTGGAGCAAAATAGCTCCAGCCATAATTGAGAACACCCTCCCTATGTAGATGTAAAAGTCTCATTCTAAGGTAAGGAAAGCACAACAATTCTTATTTTCAGATAATTATACACTAAAGAGAACATACTTACTATATTTTGTTGCTTTTCTCCCAGTTTGTCCCCCTAAATCCTGCATCTGAACACTGGACCTTTAACATATGGTTGCGTTTGGGCACAACAACCACTTGGTTGTGGTTTTCTTATGGCAACTGGGCAAAAAACCTTCAAAAATAGATTCTATTACTTAATGTAAACCCATACTTCCCTGAATCTTTGAATTCAATCCTTCTCATTGCATTTGATTGACAAGACTAGGGGCAGTCCACTTAAATAAACTCTAAATTAAGCTCTTAAAACTCTGAATGTAAAAGCTGATTGAGAAACACAGGCAACATTACAGCTTCACTTTGGTGTGTTAAAGATTCATTGCAATTAAAGTTTACAATTCCAAGCACATCAAATCTTAATGAAAACTTTAAGAGGCTTTTAAGATATAAAATAAAGGGGTTGTTTCCTAATGAATGCTTCATCGGGTCTTCTGTGCTACAACGTCCAGCTCTGTGATCCACATCACAGATTCATAGTGTAGCACTGCTGTTTAACTGGACGGTCGGCACCATGATTGAAGATAAACTCTCATATTTTTCTCCCAGACAGCCGTGTCTGAGGACGAAGATAAGGCCGAGCTCTCCTCGGCTGTCAGAGAGGAGCTGTCTGATTGGCGGCTCTTCTCCCTGAGATCAACAGAGGACAAAGTGGCAGCTCTTGATCTCACCTGCAGTGGGACGCTGAATCGATCTGAGATCACTCACCTGTTTCTGAAAAATGAAGTTCCACTGAAATTACCAACATTTTCTCTTCTTCTGCAAATGTTCTCTGATAAAAATGTTCCAGTCCAGGTAAGGCAGTGACAGCAATTACACTGCACATGCATACAAAACTGTTCTTACAGTTGCTTTTTTGTTTTAATTACTGACTAGGAATTGTTATAGATTACAGGGTGGTTGTTGCAAATTATGAACTTAGATGGGAGGAAATCTTTGCAACTGTTAAGGTAGAAGAACAAAAAAGAAAAAAAACAGCTGACTAACGAAAATTCTGACAGAAGTAGAATGAATGTTATACAAACCATGGATGTATGAAAGAATCAGGACAAAGCATTGGTGGCAGTACCCTATTCATTCCTATGAAAGTTGTCTGACTTCCTGTGTATAAAATTACATGAATCTTCCAGAATATTGGGCCCATAGCAAGTGCACTAGATACCGGACAAGTGGCTAACATCTAATCAAGGCCTTTGCTAACTTTAATGGGTATAAAATGGGGATACATTTGTGCAGCTCTTCTACACTTTGGAATGTTACCTAACTGAAGGAAAATCCCAATAGTAAAACAAGTTGTTTCGCAGGGAAGTTCTGATGCTTGAAAAATGTATCGACTGATTTACAGATGTCTCTTTACCAATTAAAGCCTATGAGGAAAAGACTTTTGGGCCCAATGGCATCAGATGCTGAAGTTGTAGTTACATAGTTTGGCCACTATGTCACATTGGTTTCAAAGTCTAGCAACGTTCTAGAGGGCCTGACACAAACACATGGAAGATCAAAGATGGCATAGTTTTCCTTCCTTGCTGAATGACTCCTCACCAGCAGTAAGATCTGTGCTGGAAGTTGCTCTCTTCCTGACAGAGCAGTTAAACCAAAACAGGATGCTTCTTCCTAGAGATAAATTCAAGCATTTCCAGTTTTTTTTCATAATCATGACATCAGTCTCGTAATTATGAGGTCTTTTCTCATCATTAGAGGATCTTGATCTCGTAGTTACCACGACTTTTATTGTAATTACGAGATAAGGGGTCTATTTTTTTTTCTTTCTTTGGATACAATGCTCTTCTGTAATACACTGCATTGCACTACACATTAAACTGTATTCATGCTAAAATGCTAACATGCTAGTCAAGTGCTAATGGTAAATAACTGGGCCTTTGAGTGTCAACAACCTAATGTTAGTATTTTCTTTTTTAAAAGGTCCATTTAAATGTTGAAGCCATGTTAGCTTGTGAACATAATGAGCTTTAGCATTAAGCGTCAAAATAAATTTACTCTGCACAACTCAGCTCCACCTACCAGCTTTTTCCAGAGCTTTCAACCAAATCTCAACATCTCTCTCAGCTGATAGATTTTTCCTATTAACTTTGTAACTTGGATCATGTGATTACAGATTGTAAAATGCCAGCATGTTAACATCTTGTGTTTACGTTGGATTTTGATGGCCTTGTGTTGTTGGTGGATCGTGGGACTCCAAAGGGGTTATGTGATTTATTTTCAGAGTAACTGTTTTGGAAGGTTTAAATTAATTTATTATCTCAACCCTTGTTTGAGATGTGTAAGAAACTTACCCCCATTTTTAACTGTTGTATATGGCATTCATCTCAGAGTGTGGACTTGTGTCGTTACAGATTCATTACAGAGATCTCCTGCAGTTCATAATAAGTTCTGCATTCCCTGAGGAAGTCCAAAATGACAGTGAGGTAAGAGGACGTATTCAGGTGTAATATAAACATATCAGATTCTCTATCTGCTCTGTGCAAACAAAGTTAAGATGCATCATGTTCTCCTTTCACCTCTCTGCAGCTTCAGTGAAGCTGAACCAGGACAAAGCCTCCTCACAACATTGACATCACAAATCTGCGACAACACGCAGCAAGAAACCATCTGGCCACGGCTCTGCAACCCCTCAAAGGACTACAATTCATTATATGTTGTGACAGAAATTATCTTGTATGACTGAGATCATGCTTCTTATTGAATATAAATGATTGTTGCAGTAAGCTTACTGGCACACATTTTGTATAGAGTAACCTGCTATTGTTCTTCCCTGCACTGGCCTGCTTATCAGGACACTCAAGGACACTTAGGCATCTGGACAAACTGTTCATCAACCGTATAATGACTCAAGAGCCTTAGTTAATCTAATTTACAATTTTATAATCAATTACGTTCTCATTTCAGTCTTTAAGTGCCATGTCAAACATACATAAAGCAGTCATGTTACTTAAGGGGGAAATGTTAACTGCAACTGACACCCAACATGTGGCAAAGCGTTGCACTATTTCACGTGCAATAACTGACAACCATAGGGCACACTAGATTTATCATACAGACCGAAGCAGTTATCTCTGATTCGTTCAGCTACTCAGATAATATTGTTGCTAAACTAACTGATGATCACACAGTCACAGCTTGACGGCTTAAGAAGGGGACTGTCATCTTCCTATGTAGCTAGCTAGCTCCCTCCCTGCCTACATCAGTGCAAAATGGTGACAGGAAAATGCTAGCGAGCATAGATGTTTAAGATGCACAGCTTGTGTAAAGCGGACATAACTCTCAAATCAGCACATTTCCTCAGTCGTCATGAAAAACATTAAGTTCCTAGCTGTGGATGTATAATCAGACGTCAGGAAAGTGCCTATTTCACCTGAATGAAAATTGCTAGACTTTACGCTGAGCTGACATGATGTTACACACACACACACACACACACACACACACACACACACACACACGAGACTGAGGAGATGAACTCACATGACACGTCAAGTTGTTTGCTTTTTTCTTTATTTTTTTGTAGCTTTTTTTATGTTTAAGATTTTTTCCCTTTTTTCTTGCTATCCCTGCTTTTGGCACTACTTACTTAGGGTGACATGTTAGATTGTTTTTAAAACAAACGCCTATTCAAAGCCTTCATCTTGTGGCAAGCAAAGTATGAATACAGCTAATAAAAATAAAGGTTTATATTTTTCCTCCTTACTTTACACATAAAATAAAAACACTTTTTTGGACCCCCTCAAAAATGGGGGTATTAAAATATTTGACATTTGTATCACAAATCAATGTAATGAGACAGAAAATAAAACATAAAAACTGTACAAAAATGAGAAAAAATTCATTTTAAAAATTCTTGTGATCAAATGATGCAAAGAGTACATAAATTTGCTTTGTTATGTTACTGACCATAAATCTAATTAAAAGGAGATGCAAGTTCACTTCTTCTGTTGGATGAAATTCAGATTGACTTGATGTCGGACATGGGGGACCAGTGGGAAGTTCGGATTTGGATGCACCACGGACCCTGATGAAAGAAGAGAGAATTAAAAAAAGAAAAAAAAGAAATTTGTCAGTACAAATGGAAATCTTGTGATCATTTATTTTTGTAAGAAGCATATAAGAAATGTTTATTATGTCTGACCTTGGGCCACGAAGGGTTTGCCAGGCTGGTAGCCTCCGTTGCCCTGCTGGATGAAGTTCTGGGGCATCCGGTAGGGCCAGGATGGAGACAGTGTGTACTGTGGAGTTTTATTGTGCTCCCATAACCGAGAGCCTTGGCTCGCGTTTACAAACTGGGCTGGATGGCCTGACTCTGTAGAGACAAGATAAGAAAACATTCCATAACTCTAATAAAATCTAATAGTAAAAGTTCAGTAATATCCCAGTCTTTGTACACCAGTGACGTAATCAACCATTACTCACATCTTAAACAACAACAGCTAGCCTCATTTAACCCTTTACTTTGTAAAAATATCAAGAAAGAGCAACTTGATACCCGTTTTAGCTTCATAATGCACCTTTCACATATTTCAAATATGTATCAGGGCTGTCACTTTTTATCAGAAATTCAAACTACTGTTTGCATGTGTATTAAGTAAAAGTGAAGCAGACTTAGGGGCTTGTACTTCAGCAGTGAATTTTCATAAAATGCCTGTGACTTCAAATGTGCCTTGTAACAATTAAGGCACTTCCAATAAAGTCCAAAATCTTATCAGACTTTGTTAGCTTACATTTAGTCGCAAAACGCAAGTCAGAAGAGCTGAACAAGCTGAAAAGCCACCATGTCTTACAGGAATGAAAAGGGATTTTTAGAAAAAGAGAAAACCTAACTCAGCATTCAAGCCGATGACGCAAGCCCCTCCCCACTCAACATTCGTTACCACACAGCCTCTGACACTGCTGAACCCCTCACCGCTCTGACAGAGTGCTGCTCTGTCATCCCTCTTTCTTATCACTTGCTATACTGGATACTGGATAAGTTTCAATTTTCAGCTATCAACACTGCTGCAAATGGCTTAAGTTTCAGTCATGTGTTAGTGTAACCTACCTCCTGTCTGTCTTATGCTCAATCTCTTTCTCCAAATCTAACATATCTGACTACAACTGATAAAACATCACTACAAGGTCCATTTAGTAGCTGCTCTTAAGATTTTGGATGTATATCACCATCTTCCTCAGCAGGTGCAGTTCACCCAGTTGTCATGTAATTATAAATGTTCAAATTCCCATTTTTTGGTGCACTTTAAAACTTGAGATCGAACGTAGATTGATCTTGAAAGCAGCAGCTGCCAAATACAATTCTTTAATTTCTAGATGACTGTAGGAGATGGTATGTAATACTTTATGTTGCGGAAAAAAAGAAACATCACTCTCTCTCCCTTTAAACTGCTAAAATGTAACATGTATGGGATAGACAGATCTTCCCCGTGACGTCTTCCAGACTAAGGGAGGAAGTAAACTCACTATCAGCACATCAGGGGACGCAACCTCTCGTTTCCCTGACAATGTTGTGGACAATGAATCTATGTTGAAATCTGCAGGAGCTAGTTAATGTTAGCTGTTAACAGTTAACAACCCCCTATGAAAGTTGTCTGACTTCCTGTGTATAAAATTACGTGCATCTTCCGCAATATTGGGCCCATAGCAAGTGCACAAGAGGCCAGACAAGCGGCTAACATCTAATCAAGGCCTTTGCTAACTTTAATGGGGATAAAATGGGGATACATTTGTGCAGCTCTTCTACACTTAGTTGGACCTAACAAATCACAGAGGTTGCAGTGAGTTACATCATGATGCGTCTAAGCTCTATTCAGTTAAAAAGAGTATTGGGCAGATTATAATGTTTTCATAATATGTTCAAATGTAATCTTGTAAAATGACTTTTGACAAGAAACTCGAATAAATGCAGTTGTCTCAAGGAGAAATGTGGTGTTATTTTAAAACGGCAATATAAAATATATATTAGTGAGGAATTGGAATATATTTTGTACAGTGAAAAGGCTTTTGATACAGGTGTTTAAAAAAAACATTTTGCAAGTGAAAGATGGTATTATAGGACATTGTTTCATAAATTTCTATGATTGAATATGTACTCATTTGAAGATAGTGTGGGGACTGAATGACTTAGAAAGAGTTTAGTTGTTTTTTTTATGATGAGGATTTCTTTGTCTCTCTAACAGAAAAGGGAGAAAAAATAACAACAATAGCAAAATGAAAAAAAATAATAATTGAAAAGCATTGGCATTGGCTGTTGGCCAGATTGTTATTTTAAACATCTGTCTTGTACATGACCTAAATTTCACAATTTGTATTCAAAGATTCAGGAGGAGGAAGACACAAAGACAGAATCACACACAGACGGTGCCACCAAAGTTCACCCAGTGAATACCTGACTTGACCACAGTGCCATTGCCCATGAGTGACCCAGGTTGTGCCAAATGGTTGTGCCAGTGTCCTTCCCGTCCTGGCCCGCCCATGCCCAGCTGTCTCCCCGCCGGCTGGGCGAAGATGATGCTGGGGTCGTTCAGGTTCATGGGGCTGGGGTTGCCCCCTGACCCTGTGGGACTCCCGTTCCCTGATGCCGAACGCAGGGCGAATTTCAGGCCGGGCGGGGAGGGGGCGCTGGGGGAGGACGTGGTGAGGACTGGTCCGTGTATTGGCCAGGAGGTGGAAGGGATGTGGACTGGGTGATGAGGCTGCCCCTGGGACTGGTGTGACTGGTGCTGGTGAGAAGGAAGAAGCCCCAGTGCTGTGAGTGCCCCTGGGTGGTACTGGCCTGGATGGGATGTAGGGAAGCTGAAGAGAGACAAGGGGACCTGGGGGTGAACAGGCTGCTTCTGGGGACCAGTAGAACTGGCCTTAATATGGGAGGGCTGAGGGGAACTGGAGGACTGGGAGGAACTCTGAGGGACAGCTGTAGGCTGTGGGGAGTAGGGCGGAGTCTGCCGACTATCTGACTGTTGAGAAGAAGAAAGAAACCACATATAAGAGATCAGATAGAAGTCACACATTTGTCCACATAATCATAAATGTATTCTTTCAACTGGGAAAACATTGATTTCTTTATGAATACTTTTACAGCATCTACAGGTTTAAAAGGTTGAGTTCACCTCAATTAGCTTTAATTTAAATAGCCCAAATTTCAAGATAACATTACTATTTTTATGGGGCCATTAATTATGAAAACGTCAGGTACATAAAATTAAAAAGAAAGAAGAAACCAAAAAACTCAGTGCAAATCACTTGTACTCAAAATATCAGTAACAAACAATCATCTGTGGAATGAAAGATAATAAATAAGGTGAGTAGAAGTGAATTAATCTTTTCATACAGACTTAGAAAAAATTAGGCCTGCATAATATGCAAAAAAAAAAAAAAGATTTCATTGCGATAATTTTGAAAGATATTGCGATTGCAATATGGTAATTTATACATTTTATTTTCACTAAAAAATATATAAAAATAATGATGTGATTTTTGTTCAGGGTCTGCACCAAACAAGTGTGTTCCCTTACATCTGGAATATGGTTTGAAGACCATGGCATTTCTGTAACACCATAACACTACAGTTCCTGTGATTTGGATATTGCACTTGGCCATATTGCGATTTAAATAATAATTCAATTAATTTTGCAGCCCTAAAAAAATTAATTCCAGTAACTCTGTCTTACATTTTTTCTATTTTTATGGGCCAAACAAATTAAATGCTATTTACTTCCTCTGTGTTTGAGCGGAGGCAGAAATTTCAAAGGTGAGAAAATATTTTCATTCACTTTTTGTTATTTGGGTGATCTGAGCCCAGTGTAATGTCTAACTGTTGTACTTACACATTCAGATGGTTGTCTGGTCCTTCCTGGACCGTCTGCAGCTGTCTGGGGAATGGGGATGGACTGGGAGCTCACTACAGTTCGTACCATGTGAGCAGCTGTGGAAGAATAAGATGCCATATAAGCAGCTGTAGTTTCACCCTGTGCTGGTCGGAATATTAGCTGTGTTCTATTTTATGTGTCTGGACAGTTAACCTAAGTTTACAAGCCCCTCTAAAATAGGGCCCTTTCACAGCTACCTTGTTTGTTCCAGACTTATAGACTTTTCAATTTAATCTGAACCAAAATTACAGGTGTGAAATCTTCACTGGACAATGGTCCAGACCAAACAGCCAAACCTTGGTCTTGTTTCTGGTGTGAAAACATTTTTTGGATGGTTCTGACTTTCGGACCAATTACCCGAAGTTTTGGCTGGCTATCGTGTGTAGTTTGTATGTGTGGTTTGGCGACAAAGAGAGAGTGATAGTGGCTGTGCTGAGAGCAGACAGGTGTCAGCGATCTGAGCAGAGGAGACATTAGCAGTGAAGTTTCCAAGTGGTACTAAATGTACAGTGTATGTTTCAGTTTGTCCATGAACAACCCGACATAACAAAATGAGCACTGATAGCAAATGGGGAGAGGAGGAGAAGACTTTATAAAGAGGCTGTTGGAATAACTCACAAAAGCTGCGACACGTTTTAATTATGTTCTGAGAGGATGAGAGAGAGGTTATGAGAGGACAGGAGAGCCTGTCTGCAAACCAATCAATGTCAAGTACAGAGAGACACAGCATATGTAGGTGATGATGACGGGACAAAGGTATGTCATGTATAGTTCTTTAGTGCGCTCGCATTATTACAATATGAAACCAAAACTAACCAGGTCAAATGTTTGGAATGTAACAAATATGCCAACCTTGGGTCAGACTTTCAGGTGTGAAAAGGCCTTACAAAAATATGTGAATATCATAAAATTATATATTTGTGTGGCTGTTTTCACTCTTGGGGTTAGGAATTTGTGGATACCTGGTGCTCCAGTGGTCCTCTGTTTGAGGTGGCGATACTCAGGACAGTCCCTCCGTACGTGACCCATGTCTCCACACTGGAAACAACGTCTGTCCTTCGGCTCTCGCTCCTCCTCTTTTATGTCCTCGTCTTTGTCGTTTTCTTTCTTCTTCATCCTGGCAGAGAAAGAAGTTCACACACAACAGGGGATGAATAAATCTAACAAATTCATAACAAACACACATACAAAAAAAATTACGATTGTACAGCCTCTCCTTAATACCAGTTAGACTTTTGAACACCAAATCACAAAATTCTTTAAATCAAAAAAGACATGATTTTAACTGAAATGAAAATGGTTCCAACAAAATGTTTATACAACCAAGGGTTTTCATAAACTCGGAACAGTTGTATATTCATGGTATTAGCAAACCTCAGGCTAGACTCAGTCAGAATTATCCTCCCCATAAAGTATAAAACAACACTTATGGAAGAAAGTGTACCTTAACAAACACCAACTACTGAACAGCTCCACCTTACTGTATTAGCCTAACTTAACCTACCATAATGTCACTCAGCTGAAGCATCTGGAAAAAGTCATTTCCTTATGGTTGCTGCTCTACACGTCTCTGAAGTCTTTTCTCCTCAATCGCTCCTTTGTCTCTCCGATTAACTCTCCGCTGCCACCTCTTCTTCATTCTCACTTTGATAGCTATGAGATTATTTAAGTACACATACTGGTTTTTCCAAATCTTGTATCTTTCTCAAGGTGCTGCTGATATTGAACAGCCTCTTTTATATGTGTCTCTATTTTTGGGTTGTTGTGTAGGTGTCTGTTGGGGAGTAATAATGTTGACAGATTAAAATAAAAATCACCTGCTGATGTTTGAGGATGCTACTCTGGAAAAATGTATGAACTTATTCAAAATATCACATTCTCTATTATGCCTAACTGTAAAAGCCTAATTATGATTAAAAAGAGGAAGGGGAAATCAACTGAAGAGTTGTTTTCACCATCACTAACTGTGTTTCACTTCACAGCTACTGCATGATGGATAAGAAAACGCTCGATTGTCTCAGACCTGAAAACATGACTGAAAACCTACAATGGCGCAGTATACTTTAAATACAGATTAATAGATGGAAACTGTCTATTTCTTAAGTAATGCATTTGGTGACGACACCTAACCTTCTCTTCACTCATAAAGCATCCATCTAAACACGACTTATGTCACTGTTGCCATAGCAGCCACACTTTTACCTTCTCATTTCTATGGCTAAATCGAACCTCTATTGCTCTGTGTCTATGTTTGATGAATAAAACAGCAGTACTTTGGACAGTGATGCTTTAAACATGTTTCATTTTAACTACACTTTTTTTTTTAAATTGTGAGAAAACACAAACTAGGGAGTTCTATGAATTCATAACATATTTATTACTTCTTGTAGTTTCTTTTAGTTTGTCTTGGAACTGTACTGATGCGAGAGAAACATTGCCATGAACCAAGAGGGGACAACCTGCGTCTTTTTGGACAGTCCTTCATGTAATGTCCAATCTTCCCGCAGATCCTGCAGCACCTGTCATTGGGCGCCAACTCGCCATCTGTCAGCACCTTTGAGTCAAAGAAGTAGTCCTGCAACAGGGCACAACGGTGTTTTAGATGTTTTAGAAAGATTCCTTAGGTTCACAGCAGACAGCACTCAAATTCTTATTTCCAATTTAGCAGTCATGAGTGACGTACCACTTCAGAGCCAGGGACAGGGTAGAACGGAGTCCCGAACAACTTTCTACCGTTTATAAAGGCCTTCATGATGAAGTTTGTCACTAGAGGAAGCAAATTTTGAACAGTCATAAACTGGCAGAAAGGCTAAACTGACAGCATATCAACAGTCCTAAACTCTTTTATGTTCTTTTGCAAAACATAACAAATTAGAGAATTTCATACCAGAAAAATCTGAGTCGTCACTTACTTTTGCGAGAAACTCCAGCACCAAGATTATGATTCAAATCAAAGGGATCTGAGAAGAAGAACAAATAAGTGAGTAGAAAAGAAGATCCTGGGTGTAATGTTAAGAAGAAGGTAAATACAGAGAGATACGCAGATCTGTGTGAGCACCTTCAATAGCGATGCATTTACTGGTCCACTGTTTCTCAAAGGTGGTGAGGCGTTTCCTTTGGCGGATGCTGATGACGTGCTCTTTGAAGTCAAATTCTTCCGTGTAAAAGCGCAGGAGTCCCAACCATAGCTCTCCCACTGACTCTGTGTTTGGCTGCAGCTCGGACAGAAGCCGACGCTGTGCAGAAAGAAAAAAAAAAACACATGAGATAGATATAAGACAGGAGCAAAAGGAGATTTGGACTGCATTTAGATAATGTCAAAAAATGAAATACCATCCCAAGTTTAAAAAGTTGAACTCACCAGATCCTCAAGGTCATCACAAAAGAAAGCATTCCAGCCATCTACCATCCGCTGGGGAACAGTCTTCCCATCAAAGATCTAAAAAGACATCACAAAGACATATTTATCTTTTATTCAAAGCTAAGCCCATTATGTTTCAGGTACAGAGTCATTAATCAGTGACTGGTACCTCCTGCAGGACGGGAATGACTGGCGGCTGCCTCTGCTGCAGGAAGTAAAGCACCATCAAGATGTAAGCATAAGATGAGAGGCTCCCTCTGGACGCATCCCCAATGTCGCAGCGCTGTGAGCACAAAAGAACGTTAGTTACACAGCAAGAGCTGACACAGTAACACTTCAGTGCCTTCAAGTGCTCCTCAGAAATATCCTTTTTTGGCAGTTAGTACATGAGATATCAGTTCATCATCAATTTTTATTAGAAAAAAGGCTGCTGTTTTCAGATTTTCAACCAGCTCTGTGTCACTGCAGTGTGGGGGTGTGTGTGCAGATGAACAGTGTTTGGCACCCCACTGTGCTGCAAGCGCTTGGAACTGCCGACGGGCTTTGATGATGCATTTTATGTCGACCATCGGACTTTTGACAGCAGAGAAACAGGAGCCTGGCTTACACGTCACAGGGGAAAGCCAAATACTGTTCATCTGCACATACTGACCTGACTGCAATGACACAAAGCTAGTTTCCCTTTGAAGAGCAACTCAACACTTTGTTGCACCTGTAACCAAACCCAACAGTGATGGTTCTGGGGTACACCAGTGCATTACTGCAGCAAGGTGAGAAGTTAAATCACTGGAGGCCAGATTTTTGGGGGTGTTAAGTTACCCCTCAAGTCCCTGTTTACTTCACTTGTTTTGTGACTGATAAAAATGATTTATAATTGCCATTCATGAAGGAGAAAGAGAGATAGTGCAAATTGAACTGTCTAAAAGCAATCAGTTAACAGTCACTGTATCAGTTTAACTTTGACATACCTTTGCAAACACCTTCATCGTGTATCCCAGGAATTGCACACGTGGATCCAGGGCTGCATATGTTGCTAGCATCCTGGTGTTGTGTTGAGCCTACAGGGATGACCCATCCAAATTAATAAAGCCATGAATAAGCACTTTATATAAGAGTGAAAGAAAGTTCTGGTTCACTCACCAGGGTGTTATAAAGGCTAATATCTCCCTCCAAACCACTCTGTCTGTGTTCGAATTTCACAATAGGCACTTTAGCTGTTGTGATAGGCAAGATGTTCCTCAAACCTGCGATGTTAGAAAAATGAGTAAGATTCAGTCGTTGACAAATACAAATATCACAGAGTTATAAAGAGATAATTACGAAAATTCACCTGTATGCTTCTTTAGCACCTTTGCAAGGCCTTCAATGATCTCCTTGCAATTCAGCCTCTGTTCGGATGGATCAGAATTCAAATGTAACAGTGAGAGAATATAAGGGTCACGACTCTAATCCCACTGAGGAAGCGTGAGCTGCATTAAATGGCAGTGTATGTGTGTGTGGGTGTGTCCGCCTACCTCTGCAGTCTCATGGCCCTCCAGAGTCATGCAGATGTCAAGGTCACTGTCGCGGAAGCCGAAGCCGTTCTTGGAGGAGCCAAACAAGCAGAGCTGAGCTTTGTCTGTGGATTCAGACACAGGAAGAGATACTAGTTTCTATCCAAATGTAAAAGACATGTTATGTATCATTATCAGAAATTCTTAAATATAAACAGGTTTCACAAAATTATAGCCAGTCTGTTCAAAATCTCTTTGACAGAAATG
>JAPZEB010000021.1:3049295-3063713 GCA_029783705.1 Chaetodon striatus | reverse complement strand
TTGAGGACTTGAGACTTGACTTATGACTTGTCAGTCTTCACTTGGGACTGGAGTGCAAACACTTGAGACTTACCTGTGACAAAACCACAACTTAGTCCCACCTCTGCTTTTAGGCACATGGTAAAATCGAGCACATGTTCTAAAAAAACGGCCCATAAAATAAAAATACATATAGGCATATATCTTTTATTGTGCGTTACTTTGTGTTTATGTGTTACGGAAGACCTTAATCTACAGTTTGAGCCAATTATAAAAAATATATAAGGACTTTTTAATGGGGAGAGAAATAATGTTGCATAACAGGAAAGATCAAAACTATAATCCACCAATTTAAATAGCTCCTCGTAAGAACCAGTTCACGGATGAACAGTTGGTGGCGCTGATACCCGGATGAACAACTGACGTGCCATTTAAGAAAAACGAAGAAGAAGCAACAGTTGGTCCATGGAAACAAGGGACGCTCGGATCGTTACTATGCCGAAAGTAATCATTAAAGGGCTGGAAGTTGGCAACACTGTGACCGTTTTATGTCGCCTAATTGATGTGAAATTATAATAAGCTATGAAGAGACATTTATCTACCAAGCTTTTTTTTCAAAGAGCATCGGTTGTAGTTAGCTAGCAAACACGGTGTTAGCGTACATAGCTAGCTAACGCTACTGTCTCTAACACAGGATGAAACAGCTCCAAGCTGTGTTAGCTGCAGTCAAGATGACTTGTAAATATGTATTATTATGTGTATGAAAGTATATTAGGTAATAGTTAACCAGAGAACACCAGAAAGAGTCAGTTTAAAGATGTGGAAACGAGGCGGCGGTCGAAGCTCCGCTCTGGACCGAGCTCAGGCACTGCTGTCCGCCAAGAGGAGCAGCAGAGGAGACGCTGGGTCTGAGCAGGAGTCCACAGCCAAAACACGAGGACATACAGTGAGTTTAATACCTCAACGGTGTCTCAGTGAACTGTGGGTTTACTTTCTGTAACTTGTCTTTCCTCTCTGTCTCCTCAGGGTGCTGTTGGTGGGTCTGTGATAACCAGACCTGCTTCTCCAAATCCTCACCTCTTGTCAGATCTGAGTGACCTGTCCTCGGTCAGCTCAGCTCCTGGACATGGAGCTGCTGACACCCAGGGCTCCACAGCTGCTGCTGGAAAGACTCAGGGGAGAGAGGGAGATTTTAACAAGGTAAACAGCTTAGGAGATACTGCTAAGTGATGCTGTATACTCATTTGAGACCCAAAAATTCATATATGTCCTCTGAGGGGGATATGACACTGACGCCTTTATTTTACACACCACTTATGCAGTTTATTTAAGTCCTCCTGTGCATTCCACTACCCACACTATCATACATATTTAGTATGTCAGAAAAATAGTCCCATACAAAAGTAAGTATGTCAAATGCAATATGCCAAAAACACCAAGATGTTCCACTTCATCCAGTCTGTCAGTATCCAAGTGGACATGTTTTTTCTGGCTATTCTCACCGACAATCCTCTCTGTAGTGGAAGATGCCTCATATCGACTGAGCTGCAAACAGATGACAGCTTGACAGCTCACTGACAGTTTGACAGAGGCTGTATGTATGATGGATGACAGCACATTAAAGTGACCAGTGACCTGTCGAATAGGAATAACAGGAATATTAATAGTGTAAGTGAACAAAATAAACCTAAAGATTACCTACAACAAAAGATTACACAACTGTTAAATAACAACGACAGAGAAATATGTAGCCAATGTAATTTTACTGCTGTGAATATAATGTGTTAGAATCTACACTGTATGCAGTTATACCTTAAAAGTTTAAATTACACACATTGCAAAGTAAGAACAGCAGAGGTTGATCTCACTCTCTGGCTTACTCAGAGAATGGCATTTTGTTTTATCACCAAGGTAACAGGCATATGAACAAGATGGTCAAAGTTTAGGACGCAATGTTGTGAAGTAGTATGTCCTAAATTTTGTGCATACTCCATGCAACACTACATACTCTGTAAGTGCAGCTTCAGTACCTACTAAAATTAGAAAGAAAAGTATGTGATTCTGAGCGCAGCTCTAATGTACTGTGAAAAGCACATCCTGGGCTTTCTAGTGATGTTACACACATGGGGGTGCAACTAAGTAGCACATCTTCTGTCTTTTCAAAATTGGGGGAATTGCAGCATGGATTTTCTGGCAGTAAAAGAGATCAAATTTATAATTTCTAGTCTTCCTAAAGATGTTGTTTTTTATTTATGAGAGTCTTAACTATATGTTAAGATGTTACAGGTGTATGGTAATTTTAAGGCTTTTAAAATACACATTTTAACCCATGTCCTTTAAAGGGGACAGTGGGACCTGCTTCCTCTAATCTTTAACCACTTGTCACACCTCAGGAAACAGAGCACTGAGTAAGGCAGAAAAGATTTTGTTGAAAATTACTGAGGAAAGATCCGACATGTAGATTGTTTGTCATGTACGCACACAGGCATGCACACAGTATATATAACCAGTTAAAAGCATGCACAATACCTTTAAATAATACATTTCTTCAACATAAATTTAATCATATAATGTGAGTGTAGTGTGCTGTACTTTTGGTGGAAAAGACTGACCCAGTGTCCTCTACAAGGGACATGTTAAAAATAAACAGATAAATACATTTTTTCAGAATTTTTTTTTTGAGGTATGTTTCTAACATCCCAATTTCTTAAATTGCAGAAAAAATGCAATGAGTTTTTAGAAACTCCCACAGATGGAGCCCAGTTTGACACCAAGCCTCCACTTTCTGCTTTCCTCTTCCAGGACCTCAGACCTCAGAGTTCTCTGGGTGGAGGAGGGAGCAGATTCTTAAAGAAGGCTCCACCACCTGCAGCTAACAGCAGCCAGTCACCTGTCAGGAGGGGCCAAATGCAGCAGGTCCCTGAACCCAGGTACAGCTCTGTGTATGTTAGATAATAAGTGTCATATTGTAATTTAGGGAGATTTCGTTTGTCTGTTCAGAGGCAACATTCTGAAACAAGGACAGGTGGTGATAGTGCATTCAAGGTGATACTGTGTCATCTGGACGGTGTCATCCTTGTGTTCCCCCAGCTCTTTATTGTCTTAATATAACACATTTGACACAGTTTTCAGAGTTTTGTCCTCTTCAAGTTTTCTGTTGCCCTTCTTCTGATTTGAGTTGGTCTTGTCCAGATTAAAAAATGAAGACAGTTTAGATGGTAAAAAAATGTGAATGTCTACAGTCAAGAAAACTGTCCTGCCCATTGTTCAGAGCATAGGATTCAAGGACTGTAATCAATAAGCACGCCGGAAGCTGTAGGTGGATGATTTCACCATGTTGACCCTAAGAAAACATACATTGAACAGGGAAAAAAACATTGCTGAGAACATAAACAAAACTTTTAAAGGTTCCCTTAATGCGTCATATTAAGAGAATATTGAGCTTGGGAAAATAAATCCGCTTCCATGTGGATAATGTACATGCAGGGGTGTTTAGACACAAGAACAGGAAAAAAACAACATATATTGAAAAATACAGGAATAATGCCAAGGCCAAGGTCATGAAAACATGTTGAGGGAATTGCTTGATGATTCAAGCTCTTGGAGGGAACTGCAAACAACACAGATGTTCTCCTTAAACTTGTCATGGCGGGTGCCTGAACCCAGATACAGTTCTGTTTATGTAAGATAAATAAATGTTATTTTGAGCACTAGATTGGGGGAAAATGAATCCTTCTCTACCTCTGATCCCACTAATTCTACTCATAATATGTCCAGACATATGTCCACCACTGCTGCTGAAACTCAATTTTTGTGTTATTCTCTTCATTTATCCCTCCTACCCCCTCTGTTTAGATATGTGTCATCCTCCCAGCGAGGCTCCCAGACTGCTGCTTTGAGTAGACTGGCTCAAATTGAGAGCCGCATCCGCAGCCGCAAGCAGGCTCAGGAGCAGGCCAGACAGGAGCCAAAACCTGCTGAGAGTCTAACCTCTGACTTGGGAATCTCATCACCACCACCACCAGTCGCCCAGTCCCTGGAGGCCCCTTTGCAGCTCTCAGCACAGTCCAGCAGCGACCAGAGCCTGAGGGGAAAACGTTTCCTCAAGAACAAGAGTAATGCTGCTGCTGCTGCTGCTGCTGCTGCTGCTGCTGCTGCGTCTCCAGAAGGCAGAGATGTTGGTTTCAGGTCCAGGTCTAGAGCTGCTCATGTCATAGGTCCTTCAGCTGGTTTGGAGAAGTCAGTGAGAGTAGTGAGAGGAGTGAGTCTGGAAAGTGATGAAGAAGACATGAGGAAACTGCTTAGAGACTCGATGGATTCATCAGACAACAGCTTCTTCATACCAGAGAGACCGTCCTCCACCAGAACAGCAGACAAGGTACAGTTTGACTTTGAGACCAGGCTGTTTTGTTATTTCACTTCACATATCTGTGGTGGATCTGTACATGTTCTGGGACAGTTTTTCAAAGAAAAATGTTTCACGTATTTTCAAATGATTTCTGATTTTGAAAAAAGCAGCAAGCAGTACACACAATGCACAGAAACAGAAGGCGGTCGACAGACTACTGTGCTCTCCTTTCTTACAGATGTTTAGCCGAAGCAGTCAAAGGTTCCACTCCTCACCTCCGCCCACTGCTGTCCGTCCCTCATCGTCCTCCAACACAGCACCTCCTCGCTCCCCTGCCTCTCCTTCTCTCCGCAGTTCTCCTTTTCGATATGCCGGTCAGGCTCAGGCTCACTTCAGCCCCTCTGTGCTCTCTCCAGCCTCCTCTCCTCCCCATGTATCCCCATCTCCTCCAGGGAGACTGAACTCCCCTCATCACAGGGTGGGGAGTCCACAGCGTTCCCTCTCCTCCATGTCAGGCCGCGGTGAGGTGCTTTCTCTGGAGGAGCTCTTCTCAGTTGGGCCTGGCTCTGAAGATCCCCACAGTGAGATGAGTTCAGTGACCTCTGAAGGTGAGAGAAGTTCACCAGTGTTTTAAAAGTATCATGTAATTATTCACTGGGGTCAAAATGCCCAGCCTGTCATTTTGCAAGACAGGAACAAAATCATTGTGTTTTTGTTCATTAATTTTGTTTTATTCTTCGCTTCTTATCTCACGCATCCTAGATGGACAACAAGGTACATAAATCATCCGTCAGTAGAGTCAGACTTAATACAGAATGGGACAAATATGAGTTGCTGTGGAGGTTATCACCTTTCTGTCAAACCTATAGGAACCATTATTATGTTTTCATATAACTGTGTCATAAGATTTTAACACAGCAGCCTAGAATAATATTGATTACCTTGTGTTTGCTCACCAGGTGCTTTTATTGTGTGCTTGGTATTCATGAATAATAGTGCTGCACTAAATGACGTGCTGATGACAGTTCTGTGGATATGGATCATTTATAAAACTGTGATATGATCTTGTGCTGTTGCAGACTTCAAGATAAATGTGATGACATTAGACGACCTTGTCCCTGCTACTCTTGAATTTACTGAGGAAACTCCAGGAAAGGAGGTGAGTGATGACGGAATTTGATTCAGTAAAGTTACAATAAGCCAAATAGTGTCCGAAATACACAGATTTTTTTTATGTGAAACTGATTTATTCAGTGTTTCTACCATTTAAAATACTGAGTCCTTGTTTTTTGAGGAAGAAACATCAGTGGATAATTTAGTTCCTGGTAAAAAAGTTCCTGAACATTGAAGGTATTCTACCCGAGAGAAGTTTCAGCTGGTTACAATCTGCAAATCTTACTGTTTGATGCTACTAAATCCTACACACTACTCCTTTCTGTAAAGGAAAATGTCGTGAAATTTTCTCTATTATTTCTAACCATTATGAAAAAAATCTTGCACACTGGGGAAAGCAACTCAAACAGTCAGAACCAGATTAATTTAAAACCTGCATTGCCTGTTTTTGGCCACTTGAAGGCAGTAAAAACAACATTAAAATATTATTACCCTGTAAGTTGACATAGAAAATCTGTTAACATTACACAATCAGCAGACATGGAGCAAAGTTAGCATTCAGTTGGAGTTGTGTTTGTGTCAGCCTGACAAATTTACATCCAATGTTCACTCAAAGGCTTAAAAAAAAGGAATATTTCTGTGCCTGAAATGTGTTTGGGGGTTCAGAGAATAGAGGGATTGCAGTAGTTCTTTTAGACCTACTGATTGGGAAAAAATGTCTAAAGAATGTATTAAAATTGAGCTCTTCTCTCTTTACTGGGGATCTCTTGAATCCTTAGAAGGACTCCTCATGCTGGTGTGTTTGCTTTCTTCTAGCTGCCTAAACAAAGAGAAGCAAAACCCAGCGCCCCTCATCCTAGGTCTCCTAACAGACATCACCGGGGGCCAGGATTAAAGGAGATAAAGCAGAAAGACGAGCCGCCACAGCAGCAGGAGGACGACTCGTTGGACTACCAAAGTGACTTTGAGAGTGAGAGCAGGACAGAGCCAGATTACAGTGCCAGCCAGGTTTCGGAGCACTTGCCAGGAGGCGAAGATAAAGAGGAGGTGGTGTCAGAGGTCAGAGAGGAGGCTTTGGATTCAGATGAGTCCCGCAGTCGGAGGACAGAAGACGATTACTCGAGCACTTTCTCGGACACAAGTCGCTCCCGCACCTCACGGACCTCAGATCACAGTCAAACAACCAGCAGAAGCAGGGACTCCAGATCATACGTGTCACATGACAGCAGGACCTCTCGACAGTCGAGGAGGCGTGCTTCAACTAGAAAGGTTTTAAAAGAGGCAGCGGTACAGACGCAGCCTGATCCACTGGCTTACACATGGCCCGCAGGTTAGTCCAACAGACATTGCATTTATATGTTCATTTAAAGGGATGGTTCAGATTTTTTGAAGTGGGGTTGTATGAGTTACTTATCCAGATTCCAGACCTTTCTCCAGCACTGGCACAGCACTATGGAGATAAGTTGGCAACACAAGACTAGTAATGCACAGACTGTAGATCAGTACCTCATACAACCTCAACTCAGATGTGGTAGGGCCACTAATCATCATCACCACCACCATAACGTTTCTTCGCAGTATTCATCAAGTTATCAGGATGAATTTGACACATGGACAGTAGAGGTGTTGCATACTGAGCTGCAGTGTTTGTCTTTGTCCTCTGTAGGTATGACTACTTTGGGTCCTGCAATGGGCATGACTTACATGGATCCCACCCCAATGGTCGCCCACACTCTCAGTACAGAAAAGGTGGAAGGTAATTAAACAGAGCAAAATACAACATCAGTACACCTGCACCCTGTAGCCAGATGGTAACTTTAATTGAGAGTGAAAAAGTTTGTGCAAGTATGATGCGAAATTTTAAGTGAGTCACACTCTGGCTGCTGTGGGAGGGCCTTTTAAATTTGGTGCTGTTGCACCATCTACAGGTAAAATGCTGGTGAAGTTTGCAGGATTACTTTGAGTTGATTCAGAGTTTGCCTTCAAAAACTTTATAAACAAAGTCAAAAAACAAGGAATACGATAATATTTATAATATGAACTACTTTTTGGGGGCTTGTCCAAATGCTGTACCTGTACAGCAGAATATATGGAAGGGAATAAAAGGTACTATGGAACAGCACTTGAATTAAAAAGAAAGACATGAAATCCCTGAAAATTGCTAATTAGATGTAAACAACACGAGTGAGTGAATGCCTAAGGGCACACTGAGGCTTATATCATTTAAAGGTCCAGTATGTAATAATAATAATAATAATAACTTAATTTGTAGAGCTCTTTTGAGCTGAAAGCACAACTCAAGGGAAGGAAAAATACAAAACAACAACGATATCAATAAAACATAAGCATATAAACACACCACATATATACCTGTAGGCATGCATACATATACACATGGCTGCAAATCCATTTACACCCACATACACAATTAGTCCATCAACGGTCAGGAAAGGTCGCCAGAACTGAAAAGGCTCGATCACTCTTTGTTTTTAACCTTGACTCTGGAGCAGTTAGAAGACCCAGAGTAGCAGACCTGAGGGGCCTGTATGGATGGTACTACGTGAGAAGCTCAGTTATGCCAGGTCATTGAGAGCATTCAAAGCACTTTAAAATGAATTCTGAAAGAGACAGGAAGCTAAAATAGGTATGATGTGTGAGGATCATCCAGTTTTGGTCAAAAGTCTAGCTGCTGAATTTAGAACAGTTTAGAGCTGATGTGTTGCTCGCTTTGTTTTTTTGTTTTTTAGGCAGGTGAACAAGGCTGTACAGTAATCAAGGCGGGAGGATATAAGAGCGTTTATGATTTTCTCTGTTTTATTGAAGGACAGAAGTGACTTACATTTGGCGATAGTCCTCAGCTGGTAAAAACAGGACTGGACTCGATCTTTACATGTTGCTCCGGGCTCAAATGAATGTCCAGAATAACACAGATTTTTTACACCTGATTTTATGATAGGAATGAGGGGGCTTAGGAGTGGCTGAATTTGGTTTGAGATATGTAGGATTTAGGGGCATGGTATGTAATATTCATAACTATGTTTTCATTAGGTTATAATCACCTGAAAATAAGAATCGTGTTTCTGTTACTTTAAAACGAGCCGTTTATATTTACATACAGAGCAGGTCCTCACCCACTGAGCCCACTACATTGTTTCTACAGTGGCCCAGAATGGACAAATCAAACTATAGCTCTTGGCCATTCACATTTTTACAACAGTTAACACCAAAAGGATGTAGAAGTTTGATATTTTGCTATTGTGTTCAAGTATCTGTATAGTTGTAAAAGCTGGTGTGGGCTATTACTTCTTTCCATCTCACACTAGTGGTACTAAGAGTGGGTCCTTCACAAGTTTGACCAAATTTGCATTAAACCCAGTGAATGTGCTCTGTGTCTGGGAGTGCTGAAGCCATGGTACTGATTTTTTATGTAGTTTTTATGTTTGTTCGTGTCTCATGTCCCCCCCTCAGCTCTCAGCACCTTCAACCCAGCTGCATTTGCCCTCAATGAGATGTTCAAACAGCAGCTCACCATGATAAGGCAGTTCATCGACAGCAACAGACAACTCCACTCCAGCCTGGTGCAGAGTCTGGGACCACCAAACTACAGATACACCACACTGGAAGATACCAAGGAGGTAAGGCATACTTACACATACAGTTATGTACTAGTACAAAGTTGTGAATGATCCTGATTGGTAGCTTGTTCTGCAAAGTTTACCTCAACAAAAGAAATAATTTGAATCGCTGTTCCAAACTGGTTGAATATCCAACTTGTGAAAGAACTAACATTTTCTCAACACATTTATTCTTCAGCATTACGAGACATTTACTGCCCACAGCTTCCCTGCATTCACCGATATTTCTTCATTCTTACCACAGTATATTCACAAGCACAGACGTCCCAAACTGACAATGGAGGAGGCCTTAGAAGAAGTGCTGCAGGAGATGAGAGACAACCATCACATCTGACAGCTGGTACTCAATGTCCAAGATTACTGAACCTCCATGTATGGAACCAGGGATTTGCCATAGCCTTCTTACTAAAATATTTTTATACACACTTAAATTATATTTTTCTACTATGTGAAGAATTACAGTTTTTGTTGCTAACCAGATGAGAACATGCCATGCAGAGTGGAATGCTTTTGTAAAAGTGCTATCGTGTCATAGAGATTGTAATTTGTGTCAAAGGGCCCTGACACACCAAGATGACGGCCGTTGGTCAGTGTCAGGCCACTGGTGAGCGTATGTTGTCCTAGTGTTTGCTGTTTGTCCCACACCGTTGGCACTAGTTGCCATTGTGAAAGAACTCCTGATTGAGCTCCTGATTAGCATGTTGAATCGGAAACGTTGGAGCCTGTCAGTGAATTAAATCTCTCTGATTGGCAGTTGAGCTCAGTGCATGAAAAGAACAAACGTAAGTCAAGAGGGAGTGAGACCGAAACAAATGTATTATGTTAAGCAAGAAGAAACAGCTCATAGTGGTGTGTGATATCATTAGCTGGCGCACCTTAAACATCCTTTGCTCTTTCAACATCGGGTTGTGTTGGTAACATCCTAACTAAGTAACATCTTGAATCCGTCCTGTCGGTCTTCTGGTTTCCTTTTTTGAATTATGAATACAGACTATCATTGTCTGCTGGTGTGTACAGTTATTTCCTTTCATGCAGGCGCAGTACAAAAGTGCTGGTTGACTGTTGGTTCTAGTCTCTGCGATGTGTTGAGGTGCAACTTTTTGGTTGAGACACAGGCGACATGAGACGACACAACAGTCAGCCTTCTTCACAGCTAGTTCTTCGGTGACAGTTTGGTGTGTCTGGGCCCAAAGTTAAAATCATGCGGTGTGTATTCTCTGTGTATGAAATGGATGGTTTAGTAAAGTCATTGTGTGAGTTGAATGAGATGACCTCATCCCTGCCTGTGTAGTGGAGAGCGTCGATGCTGTTGTTTGTACATGCAGAAGAAATAATGTTACACCTTCATGGCTGTCGTGTTTTAATGCACAAGTTAAAATTGTCCCGAGAGGAAAATCAGTGTTTAAAAATATGTCGACACAGACTAAAAGAATAATTATCTGTCAACAACTGCAACCACTGACATTTATAGCATATTAATATCCTGGATATTTCAAATTCACTAGAGGAACTCACAAAATGTGTATCTGGCATTGTGGAACAATAGAATACCTCAAATCCTATTTTTCTTGTTGAGTGTTAAAACAGTTGAAGGAGCTAATCAGTTTGGGATTAGCATAACACACAGAATTAAAATATTAGAAATAAACCTTACCATCTGCTTTACAGTATTAAACATACTGCATTTCACACCAGATAAAATATCCTCATCATGAAACACCACAATGTTATGGAGCATGAAAAGTCACCTAAGTATTAATAAATCTATGAAATAAATACAGGAATGAATAAATGCTAAAATATATACAGAAATAAATGCTAAAAGAAAAGGATAAATGAAAAAATACATATGTAAATACATAAAAGTTGGTAATTAAGCAAGACATAAGTAAATATATTATATTATTATATATCTACATTTTTCTATAATGATAACGATTAACTATATAAGTATTTATTAACACATTTCTGTCTGCAGGAGGTCCTGACCTCAACATTTATTTATTAATGTATTTATTTCAGCATTTATTTATTTATTCTTTTATTTAGCAGCTGTTTCAATAAAGATGCCTGCAAGTGAAGTAACAAAATGTTTATTTAAAAAATAACACGTACAGTACGTATACAGTCATACCAGATTTTTCAATCTCCATCACCAACAGTAACTTTAAATGTTCTAATGATAAGTGCGAGATTTGACATAATCTAAAAGACAAACAATGTCAGGAACCAGGAACATTTATTAGTGATGTTGTGGGGGGTGATGTGGCGTTTTTTGGGGTTGTTGAAGGCACAAATTCAGGTTGCAGTGTGAGTCATCAGTAGGGGTCGTTGAAAGGGTAGTGAGGATGTCCTGCATCCCTGGGAACACGTTTACCTTCCACCTGCAACATCCAAACCAAAGTTAAAACAATTTTCTCTGCTCTTCAGTAATGAGTTCATGTTCACCTGTTAAACCTGTTAAACAGTTTTTCAAAGCCAGAGTCACCAGCCATGGCATTTTCATTACCAGTGTTTTCCAAAAGTGCATACAGTGTCCATTTGTGGAAAACTATGGGTTACACACTTTTGCTTTTTACCAAACTGCTCGAGAAGGGCTCATCCAGTGTGAGCCGTTCAGGGCTGAAACTTAGATTTCGTCATTTAAGTTGTAACCGCTGCAAATATCCTGGTCATTTAAATTTGGTTTTACTTTTGTCATGATAAAAAAAAGCTTCAGAAAGAGAATTTACCATCATAGAACACTGCCTTTGTTAAAATTATCCTTAGACCTATCAGAGCAATGACAAACAGGACTTGCTCCATTACGATAACACGTTAAATATTATGCCTCATAAATTGACCTTCATTGCATATAAAGTTGTCAGTAGACTGGAACAATAAAATAAAATGTTACCTATACAAGTCAGATACAGTATATAAAGCCCACTTACTTCGATCATTGGTACAATGTAGCGCCAGCCTTTGTTCAGGGCTGTCACACTTTTCATTTCCTCGGCTTCAAGGGTAAAGTCAAACACCTGACAACACACAACATTTTGTCAACACCCCGCAACACACACAACATTACATAAATATAACACACAAGTTCACAGCTTTTCAGGATATTTAGCTTTTAGGTACTTGCAGGCAAAAACTGAACCTTAATGAGAGATTATAATTTCAGAAAATCTCATTAATAAAATCATGTAAAAAAAAATTGAAATGAATTGCTTTAACTTAAATGTGACTCTACCTGAATATTCTCTTTGATTCGGGACTCTGTCACGCTCTTGGGGATTGTTACCACTCCTCGTTGTGTCTGCCACCTGCAAATACAGCAAATGTCAAAGCATGTCAAAGCATGTCACTCATACGTCTCGTGTTTTGGGAGATTTGGGCCGTATCGTATTGTGTAAAAACGTATGTCTACTGAATGAAAAACAGCATTACAGCAAACTTGACAGCCATGCCACCACATCTGGAACTTAAATTATCTCGTTGCCATGCGTAAAGAAAGTCATGGCCACGGAACAGGACTTCATTTCAACACATTATTTATTTGCAACCATTTAAGAGAGTTTTTTTAATGTTACCACTGTGGCATATGTATTGTTGTGTTTATAGCTCGTTACCCCCAGTGGTCACATTAATTATTGCAAGTTTAAGTGTTGATTGCTTTTGTATTTCTGATTTCACAGCACTACTTCACTGAGATTAGGGATTTATGTAAACTTGCTCACAGGGATTCAGTCTAATCAGTTGAGTGAAGAGTAAAATCACCTCAGGATTATCTGAGCAGGGGACTTTTTATATTTCTCTGCAAGGGTGGCCAACACAGGCTCCTCAAGCAAAACAGGCTCATCTGGATGTTTCCAGGCCCGGTCAGGAGAACCCAGAGGGCTGTAGGCCGTCATCACCAGGCCACGGTCCCGACAGTGGGCCAGCAGCTCTACCTGGGCCAGGTAGGGGTGGCTCTCTACCTGCCCAACCAAAACACAGAGATACCAGTGTCATCTGTAGCTTTAGGAAGCACCAGCATGAGACATGCAACCGAGGTGTTGACATTTAACCTGTTAATTATGATCACAAACACCCTGTACCTGCAGGACAGTGGGTTTGATGCTGGCGACTGACAGGATGTCATCTATCTGCCTGCTGTTGAAGTTGGACAAGCCGATGGATCTGACGAGGCCCTTCTCCACCAGCTTCTCCATGGCAGCCCAGGTCAGCTTGTAGTCTATGTCATCATACAGCAAGGTGCCGTCCTCCTTTCTCGGAAAAAGAACATCTCCTCTTCTAAGAGACACAAAGCAAGAACCACATGTAAAAGAAAAGCAACCAAAGACAGACTGATGCAGAAAACAATTAAAATTGTAGCTCTGTTTTCCACTTATTTCCTCAAAAAATTAAAGTCATCATCAAAAAATATTTTCAAATTCCATCCCAAGGTAACCATCTCATTAATTTGGGATATTAAGTTAATGAGCTCATTATGTCAAGACAAAAGGTGGTTTTCTCAGGATAACAAGCTAATCATGTCATCATTAGAGCTTGGTGGAGAGTGAGCCCACTGGAAGGCGTAGGGCCAGTGGATGAGGTAGAGATCCAGGTACTCCAGCTTCAGGTCCTTCAAGGTCTTCTGGAGGGCCGGCTCCACGTCCTCTTGGTGATGTCGGGTGTTCCACAGCTTGGATGTAATGAACACATCCTCTCGTCTCAGGGCCTGGTGCACAGATAACGAGTCAAAAATCGTTTGGTAAAAAATTTTAAGGCGAGATTATTTCTGTAATTACACCTAATATCTATCAATCCTCCATAGACATGGTATTGTTATTTTAAGTTACTGAACAGTGAAAACTTTAGGCTTCTGATGCTATCTGGTGAAGCTGTTCTACCTTTCCAGGGCCGAGTGTCTCCTGTAGGGCTTCTCCAATCTCAGCCTCATTGCCATAGATGGCTGCACAATCAATGTGGCGATACCCAGCCTCCAAGGCCCAGATGACTGCTTGTTTCACCTGTGAGTGGGAAAATACAGCACCTGATCATTGGCAAATTGTAATGATTAACTAAAGCAGTATAACTTAATATTTGGCCTACTGGGGTGTGTGGAATGTGCAACACTGACATAATATTACTTTATTAAGTTAATATGGCAGATTGGTCTGTAAACAGTTTCCTATTTAAGCCTTCACATGTATGGAGCAACATCAGGTTGTTCTGGGTATCTTCCCTTCTTTTTGTTCATTTTGGCCAACCTATGAGTCTTTTTTTGGTAGACTTTGATTCATTTGGTTTGTTTGTTGGTTACTCCAATGTTTTTTTTTCTGATAAACTTAATTATGTTTCCTACTTTATCCTCAC
>JAPZEB010000021.1:3015655-3030512 GCA_029783705.1 Chaetodon striatus | reverse complement strand
GTGGTTGCTGTGTTCACACCTGTCCAAGCCAACTGCACTTAGGGGGCAAACAAACTTGAGTTCGAATCAAACAGGGCAGGTGTGAAAGCACCCTAAAATTATGATTTATTTTTTTTAAACCCCTTCTAAGGTACAAATTTTTCAGAACTCTGGTTCTGTCTGTCTGTGTGGACAAGTAAAACGGAGTGATTGGGAAACAATGGCAGCATCTCTTCAATTTGCACACGCCAGTTTTTGCTTCAACAACAAAGGGGCACTAGTGTTTTATTTGCTACTTTATTGCTGCACCCTTCCGCAGATGAACGGAGGCACCATTTGTGATATAAAGTCTGCCAAAAATGACGATTTGGATCGGGCTCAGTCGGCCAGAAGATGATGGGAGAATCTTAGAGTGGGATTGTTGTTGATGAGGAGTGGAAAGCAAGCGTTTCCATATCCAGAGCATCCCTCATATCTTTGAGTTAACCCTTTCATTTTTATATTAAAGCAGAATCAACAGTGATGAGATCTCAGGCATTTTGAAAAGATAATCTGTACACTTTACTACCTTTGTGAGAAGGGGAGACTGTGGAAGACTGCTAACGACAGCGAGCGTTTCGAGTCGTTTTTGCGTTCTAATGTGGGCGTAGATATTTTGTAAAACGAACGTCATGTGGACAGAATTAAACAGGGGGAAAATTTCCATCTATAGAAATATCTGTACACGTGTAGACGGGGACTTCATCACAAAAACTACACCTTCAACTGAAGGCAAAAAAAGAACAATCACACTACAGCAGTGATAACACCTTCAAATGTGCTTTAACTTTTGAGCCGTCCTTGCAGTTAATGTGATACATATTGACAGGAAGTGTTTACTGGTGGTAGAAAAGAACTGTGATTTTGTGCGAATAACAACCTTTTTTTTATTTCAATAATTCAGATTTAAAGCTGCATTAATTGACTCATATTGCCGGCAAGAAAACCAAAACAACTTTCCAAGACTAAAAAACTCCGTAGAGCTGTGAACTTCAGATTCAGGTGATCACTCTCTGTGGTTTCCACATTACACATTTTTCTTTTATCCATAAAAATATGAATTAGTGCAGCTTTAAATACCTGTGTTACATCCAGTGTTGGAATGTAACTAAGTACATTTACTCAAGTATACTACTGAAGTACAGTTTTGAGGTATTTGTACTCAAGTATTTCCATTTTATGCTTTATTATACTCATATTTTTTACTCCAGTAAGTTTATCCGACAGCTTTTGTTACTTTGCAGATTCAGATTATCAACAGAAACTATACATCCGCTAATAAATTATGATGTAATGTTGTTGGGGAGTGAAAATCAGCTTTACAGGTATATAAAGTAATTAAAAGCCCCAGCTTAATCAGCTGCAAGATTTAAGTGACAAACACATTAATGCATCAGTTATTATAATACAATTATATATATTATTCTGAAATGAGCCGTACTTTGACTTTTGGTACTTCAAGAATATTTTGATGCGTATCCTTTTGTACTTTTATTTAAGTAAAAGTTTGAATGCACTGTGCAATTTCTATGCTGAAGTATTGCGACTTTTACTCAGAGATATACTATGCGGGATTAAAAAAAAAACCTCACACAGACGTAATCCCTCTCGAACATCACTTAGACCCTCTCTCAGTGTGTGGTGGTGTCACCCTCTGCCTGAACTTCTTATTTTCTGTGTTCAGGTTGTTCATGGTTGTGTATCCCCACATCGCTCAGGTGGGGTCGGGGCTTTATATAAAGGTAGCGATCAGGTGCCCGACCATACGCAGCAGGCATCCAAGAGACACAGTGCCAGAAAAATGAAAGTACAGCGAGGCAAAACAAGCTTTGACTTTCACATTTCGCTGGCGAGCGTGTTTAAAAACAGTAACTGACAATCCTGCGTAGTATACCCTGAAGTAAAAGATCTGTATACTTTGTCCACTACTGGTAATGTTTGAATATTTTGGCAATCATATAAAATGGGTCCCATGAGCTCCAACCTGAAGAAATAAGAGCAATGAATGAAACAATAATTTTGGAGATGCACAAACTCTGAGGGCAGAAAAATACCAAATGACAACCAAAACCAAAATTTGATCAGAACGGGGAACTTGCACAGGCATAATCATCATTTTGAGTCCTCAAAACTGTTATGTCTTTTTTTAAATTCTCATCAAAAGACAATATTATGATTATTGTTGTTGCTATTTTTGGTTGTGGTCTTGCTTTTGGTTTTGTTTCAATCCGTTTGGTTGAGAGGCAGTTTGTTGAATGTTGTGCAAAAGTTGGATTTTGATGGGGAAAAATAGAGTCTACACCCTAGACCATGATCCTGTGAACATATGATTAATTACAACCATAATTAAATGTGTGTTAATGGGATTGTTTTCTAGTGTGCAGACTCTTTTTGTCCATCTTTCACATATCTTTCTGTCCAGCACCTTGTATTTGTCTGTTTGAATAAAGTTGGATTGTGACTCTCGATGATGTTCCAGAGGACGGTGGGATATTTGAAGAAGTGCGATAATTGATTTGGTCAAATAAATTGTAACAATTTTTCTCAGTGAACCATTAAAATATAAAAAGTTCATGCTCATTTCTGTTTCCAGACAATCCATCCTCAGTGAGCAGTCTCTGCTTCGTGAAATGTCCCACAGGTCAAACTGGACGAAAAGCAAATGAATATTATTTTCAGTATCAAAACTTCTGCTTAAAGGAAGCACAATGTGAGGAGGTCGCTGTATGCAAGACACATGTATGAAACTATGTGTTAGTCAATGCTTTACAGTTGAGAGTGATCATGGCGCTCATACTGTTGTCTTTGAGTATCTCATAATAAAAACGATGCTTGACATGAACTGGTGTGTGTCTGGTGTTTTTAGCTCAGTGAGTGATGGACTGATGGATGTAATGATGGAGAAAACACAAGATATCTTCTTTTTAAGATGTTTCTAAGATGGAAGGTAAACAGTTTAGTTTCACTGTACACAAACAGATAAATAATATCCTTGGTCCTCGGTATCCAGAGGGTCAATTTTATTTTTTTCTGTCAGCTTTGAATGAAGTGTGTTTCATGATTATAAAATTACTGTTAATTTGAATTGAGTTTGGTGGGGTTGGCCACAGTGATTTCGGGGCTGTTTCTGGTGAAACAAAACAGGTCTTACTCTTTAAAAAAAAAGGTCTTCCTATGTTGGGATCCTTTCCATAATGTTTTCAGACACGTAAACTGATCTGAGCCTGTAAATTGACGGTGTGAACATGCCCCGACCGGTCACATTGCTGCCTGTTTTGTCTCACTGGACCAATTTCAAAAACTGTTTTGTCCATTAGTCACTTCGACACAAAAACATCGGAAAATAGAGTCCAAAATGAAAAATACCATAGTTGCCCTTTAAAGTTGAGTGTCTGTGTAATAATGCAGAATTTAAACTCCTTAAGATGACAAAAAAAACCATTAGCAGAAACAATAAAGACATGAACTTTGTGTCCTCAAAGGTAGCTACATCTCTCACTGAATGTCTTGTAAATACGTATTGTATTTATGTTGAAGGGTCTCAGAGTTCTTGAGGCTGGGATGATGCCTTTCAAAATGCTTTAACATGGAGCTGCAGCTGATTCACAAAGTCACAATGTCTGTGGGATGTGTTTTCAATGCCAAGTCTACAGGCTGCCTCAGTACCCTCACAGCTTACAGTTACACGAGGACCCCTGAAAGTAACCACAGTACTTTAAATATCACTCTCTGTAGCGATGCTGTCAGATATTTTATTTCTAATGTACAAATTCAAATTATACATAAGAAAGGAGTTATAGAAATCATGTAGCGATGTGCTCTCGTCTGTGTGATCGCTTCCTTTGGCAGGGACATCATGGAGCGGTGAAAGATGGTTAAAATTTGGTCAGCTGCTCCTGAAATGAAAGAGAGATGCATGTAGAGCACATTTTGAAACACAAAGTAAGAACATGACCGTTTGCTTTGGATGCATGATGTGAAAAAGTGCTGACCCTTATGTTCAACACTCACCCCCATGAATCCAGGCATGTCCTGTATGATCACCATCTCGTCATTCTCCTGCTGTCTCCTCCTCCTCCTCACCCTCCAGGCGTTCCCTACGATCAGCATGGAAACCACCAACATGACTGCTGCCACAGACATTGCCACAGCTGTGACCGCTGTGGAGTTATTCGCAGTTCCCTGCGGAGCACCTTGGTCTGCAGCCTTCATCAGGCCATCATCAGTACGGACTGCAGGGCGGAAAAGAGGCTGAGATTCCAGCAGGTGAGAGATATCTGAGGACAAGAAGACAACAAGCGAGACACTTCAGAGACAGGATGATCTCAGATAAACAGTATGGTTGTGTGTGATGTCCTGTTCCTCCGCACCTTCCATACTGAAGAGGAAGAAGGCGTCGTCTCCTTTGATGAAGTTTCTGCTCTTCAGTCTGCTGTGGGTGATGAAGACACTTGTTCCGGTGCCTGGGCCTCGATAGTAGTAGCTGCCATCAGACGCAGTCACTTTAGAGCCCACCTTCCTGGGATCGTCCCAGTAGTACTCAGTGCCTGCGAAGAAACAGGCAAACTGTCATTCTCCATGTGACCAACAAAGCAACAATTCATTGTATAAGGAGCAGAATCAGAGGCTAACAACTGGCAGCATCTGGGTCTAAGTATTGAAGTCAATCCCCACCAAGTGAAGGTACAAGAGAAGCAAAATGTATGAAGATTATACTGTCGTCGAATTAAATCTGGCAACACACCCCACACAGAAACATGTGAGAAAGTCCCATTTGATTTGTATGTCACTATGAAATCTGGAGATTAGCAGGAGAAATTACCAATCTTGGACACAGCAGGAGAAAAAGTAAAATATTAGGAGAACCCACAAAAATCGGGAGTGTTGGCAGGTGTGAATGTGCCTTCAAGTTTCTCTTTTTGACTGAAGAATACAGACTACCTCCTCCTGCTGGTAAGGACTGTTATTTCCTCTTATGCAGGCGCAGAATGTACATGCTTGTCAGCCATTGGTTGTAGTCTTTGCAGTCTGTTCATGAGCAACTTTTTGGCAGAGAAAACAGGCAACGTGAGGCAACGCAACAACTGGCCTTCATGGGTTGTAAGGAGTCAGATTTTAAGTTTTTCAAGAACAGTTTGTTTGAACGGTTTTAAGCCTGTTTTTTGCTCGCAAACATTAGCATTAGCATTGTCACAGTAAACCACAGACTGTAAATGCACCGTGCTGACTGAGCTAGCAGCTAGCATTAGAGTTAGCTCCACACCTTCAGCCAAATATGGTCACTTCAGGCTGCAAAAATTCCAAGATGGTGACATCCGAGATGCCAAAGTTGAGGCTTCAAAACCCAGTGGCTGATGTCACAGTGGCTACATCTGCTATTTTATATAATCTACGGTGGCTAGTTAAGCTTGCTACACTATATGTTATCCCCCTTCTCTTACCATCAGAGGACATCTTGTCGGGGTCGGTGGTGACCATCCGGTGCATGTTCATGTGCTGTCTGATGTCAGACTGCTGATCCATCAGGGCCATAGTTGCCTGCTGCCATGGACACGGCCACTTCAGCTTGTGGTCATTGGGGCCTGAGGTCAGGTGGAAGTATGTTGCCATGTACCCTGGGCGGTCACTTCTTCCGTTGAGGTACACACCAACCTACAGATCACAGAGCAGTGTGAAGTAACATTACAGTATTTTTTAAATCAGGTGTGTCGAGCTTTGGATTTCCTCAAGACTGAGAGAATCATATATTTTAAAGACATTAACCTGGAAGGAGTAACCTGCTGGCGACAGAAAGCGAGGGCTGTACAGTTTCTCTCCTACTGGCGTGGTGGCCAGCAGGCGGGTGATGTTGCGGATGTGCCAGATGTGCTGAGGACACTTGGTGGATGACAGGTTAATGTCATCCAGAGAGAAACCTCCCTTCGAGGGACCCTTTCCCCTCACACCCTCAAAAACCACACGGGCTTTACGTGTCACTTGCAGGTTGATGTTATGCAGTTCCCAGGAGCCCATGACACCTCCTGTCAAAAGAACAGACACAGAATAGACTTTAAACACTGATATATTACAGTAGTTTAGGTTGGAGATGAAAGGTGATGCACTTTAAGTGCAGTGACAACAACTGATAACAGCTATTTATTGGACTGAGAGCATTAGAAAGAGGTTGGGATGAAAGCTAAGATAGTGTTGATAGAATATTGGTGCAGTCAAAGTATTGCTTGTAGTTGCCAAAGTCACAAACTTCCAAATCATGCGAACAGATGCTTTAATTATGAATATAGTGTACATCACACAATGTGTAATATTTCATATGTTACCTGAAATACTCTTGAAGAGCGTCAGTTTACCGCTGGGGTTGGCCCCATCATACTCTCGCACCCAGATATTGAGAATGTCATCTTCTGCCCCGCTGTTATAGAGGAAGAACTGCAGACACTGGGCTCCAGGTTTGGGGTAAAGCCAGCGACTCTCCAGGACTGCACGGGCACCAGGTTCAGCAACGGCTGTGCTGAAGTGCATGAAGTAACCTTTTGCTGAGGGCAGGAGGAGACAACAGTGGGTGACGCTGGGCCTCAGAAGTTTGTCATTTTACATTTTATGGCACCATATTTAAGAACCTGCTTCATCATTGTCAGATTATGAATTCTTCTGCAGGTCGAACAGCCTGGACTGTCACTGTCAAAGTTTATGAGCCAGCAGAGGGGTTATTGACTTCAGCTCAGTATGAGCAGTAAATCTCAGAATTATGGTTCTTTATGTAACAACTAATTAAAAAAAACACACTCTAAATTGTATCTAATAAATCACTATGTTGGTATTTATCGTAATCAATGTGCTTTTACTGCCAGCCTGAACTTTGTACAGGTAAAGTTATAAATCACTTCAGGTACTTTTGTTTTAAATGTCTCCAGACACTGAGCACCAAGGCCAGCTGAATGCCAGAATGCGGCTTGATAAGGTGATAAAGTGATTATCCCTCTATAATAACTGCTAACTGGACAACAACATGAATATGTATGTGTGTAAGATAAGAGTTTACTTTATATCTATCTGCATTTTCCAGTGTTTCATTAATAAATTGAAATATTGAAACCCAAATCGTCATTTTAGCGACTGCACCATTTCCCTGAAATTAAGTCCTAAATATTTTGTAACATGTTTGATATCTCTGGAAGCTTTCAGAGTCTCAGCAGATTTTAAAAGCCATATCCAGGACTTTGAACCAAGTTAAGTATAACATGCATTTGTTGTAATTGACTTTCACCTTTGCATTGTCCCATGTTGGAGAAGTCAGTCTGAGGCCCTCCACTCACAGAACTACGTTGTTCCCACTTTGTGTCGCCGGGACCCTGAATCATCCCACAGATGTTCTCCTGCTCAAAGTCACACCTGTCCACAAAGGTCGAAGACTTGGCTGTGGAGAGGAAACAGTCACAGAGTCATCCCGATATCTCAGTGCAGTGGACGTGAATGAGAACTTTCTACACCATTCCTGCCATAATCCTGGAGTGGTACTAAACTGTATATGCTTTAGCATAAACAATTAAAAAAAAATAATAATGTAACCACCCTTTAAGGAAACACAACCCTTGATCAGGTATCATGACTGAATGTAACGTAGGATCAAGGCTTTTAGCAAGTATTTTAGCCAAAGTCAATAATCAGAGGAGAGATAGGTTTCAGGGTCTCATTTGTGCATCGGTCTTATCAATTATTTTATGGAAACTTCTTATGTAAGAGTTTTAAATCAGGACACCTTTGGTCAAATATGTTATCACATTTTATTTGCCCTCCATGAAAAGAGAGATCAAAAGAACAAGATGCTGATAAGTCAGAGACCTAAATCAGCCTGCTTGATAAGTGAGGTGTGATACTGCCCGTGGGGAGCAAAAGTGCCACCACAGACACAAATAAGGTTGCATCATCTTGCAACAGAAGTTCACCTGGACCCAGAAGAAAACATAGAATGGAAAACAACTGAAACCTGAAAATATTTTTGGATAAATAAGGCTATGGCTACATGATAAATAAATAAATAAGAAATGGTGGCATTTCAAGAGATTATGCCCAAAATGATCCATCTATATCAGCATCACTTTAGGCAAGATCAATTCTGACCTGTCTTATAACTCTGCCAGGTTATTATGGGACAAAACACATTCTTATTTCATGATGTGATTTAGTTTATTGATCGTTCAAACACTTAAAGTGCAGGTTTAATGTCTCATGTATTGTTCAATGGACAAAATGACAGCTTGAGAAGACTCACTGCAGTTGTAGAGAAGGTTGAGCTTGGTGATGTCATTAGCACTGAAGCCCATCCTCTGACCAATCACATCCATGAAGTGGGGGATCTTGGTCACGATGGTGGGCTCTGAGGCGATGTTGAAGGCCGTCTTACTGTAGTGCATTACAGAGCCGTAATCGTAGGGGACGCCGAGAGCAGTGGACACTGTGTCATCATAAGTTCTGAAGTTGTGCTCTTTACCTGTGGAAGGCATAAAAACAAGATCAGGAAGAACGCAGTTTTTATTTTCACAAGGATGGATTGCAGGCTGCTGCCCACTACTGTTAAAAATATGTTCAGATAGCAGGCATGGATATGGAGAAAGCTCAGGGAATAATTCAGTTTTTCATTAATGTAAGAAGTTACTACATGAGTTTTTACTGAGCAGTGTTACCAGGTTCGATGCGATCCCACATGATGTCGACGTAATCATCACGATCAGCCCTGGACTGCTCGTGCCAGAAGCCTAAAGCGTGCAGGAACTCATGCTCAACTGTTCCTAGGCGATCACAGTTTCTACCGATGGACAGCCGCTGCTTCCCCACACGCTGGTTACCTATAGGGGAGGAGCATCTATACAGAGAGGCAGAGCAAAATACACAGAGCTGTTTCACTAAAAACATGAAGTTGTGAGCCGTAAAACCAAAACAGAAAAGCAGAAAGATGGTAAGAGGCTTTGTAGATGTAAAGAGCACTGCAAAGTTGGGTTTGTCATTAACATAATCCTTAAGTATTCAGTAGTACAGCTTCAAACATTAGATTAGGATGCAGTGTTTGAATCGACATGACTTGTGACTTGTGACTTCAACTGGCGGGCATGTATGAAGCAAACATGTCCTCAAACCTATTTAACAGATGAGGTCATTTGCCAGTAACTCCCAAAACATCAGATACGACCTTTAATGTTCTGAGTTATACACCTGGTTAATGTGAAAGGATCACGAGTTGGGTATACCTTATATACCTGTGTATACCCTCCACTACACCACTGGACATCAGGTATTGCAGTAGCACTGTTTGGCCACTATGAAAATTGGCTTCAAAGCCCAGCGCACTTCCTGGATTCAGTTCCTGGTATATGCTCCTGTCAAAGCCACTAGACTGTATTTACAAAACTGGTCAATCTAACCTCCTCTGCCCTTGACATGTCTACGCAACAAGTACTAGGGATGGGAAAAACAGTAATTTGAATTAGCACTGACATAGCTTTAACAATACATCATAAATGAAGTGAACACAGCAGCTCACCCGCTCCCTTTGTACACAGAGATGTAGTTCTCCTCTCCTTTCCATGGTGTGAAGTCAATGCAGGTCTTCAGCCTGTACTGGTCAAAAGCCTTCAGGATCACTCCCTTTGCATTCATCTCTAAAGTGTAACACAAAGAAACAGATGAAAAAGACTCCTGATGTGGTGCATGTCCATTATAACATGGTTCATAGTGTGAATATGAGTCTTACCCAGGCTGTCCTCTAGGTAGTAGGGAACGGTTCTTGGCCAGCGATACTTGTCTCCTATAATGGAGTTTCTGTCAACTGTCTGATGGGAATGAAGAGAGCAACAGGTTTACTATAAGGGTGAATAAAGGAGGAAAGAGCACAAGCTTGAACAGATTCACAACCTTTTTAAATTGCTAGCTTTCCTTGATTGCCATGTAAATCTGATTTCATCTGTTAGTTTGTGGTTTAATTAAAAGTGTTTCCCGTCTAGCTCATCTGTAATCCGTCATCCATGTCAAATCCGTAACATCATCTGCCTACTACTATTTAAACATCACTGCTAGGGTCAGAGGAGTAATGTCAAAGTAAAACCTTAAAGGGCTCACTAAAGCCTTTATTTCCAGTAGGTGAGATCACTGCAATGGTCTGTTTGTAGGCCTTTCAAAACTTCACTTAAGCTTATCATATCTTTACATATGGTGAGCAGATATATTTGTGTAGTTATATCGAAGCCATTTCTCACTGGGGAAGTCTGAGCACAGAGAAAGACTTTTGCATGCACAAAAAAAGATCTGTGTTATTCTCAATTATCCAAAATAGTAATAATAATACCTGAATTAAACTGAATAATTGGACCGGGTAATTTCTGAGGATCATGGTTGCACCCTCTTTAAAATATCAGTTGTACACACATTTTCTGTGCTTAACATGTCCCATCTCACACCCAGAATCTAGACACAAATATAATACCATACTCAAACAGTCCTGAATATGCAGATTACTGAGAGTAGCAGTACTCTTTAGAGTCTTTGGTGTTTGTACACACTAACTTACCTCATACATCTCGATATCCCCCTCCACCAGGTCCAGCCCAGCCGCTGCAAAGAAAAATTATATCGATTCATGAACATCCTCAGAGACACAGACAGATCATACAGCAAAGCAAAACAAATATAATGTGTCCACGAACCTTTGTTGATGTTAAACATGTCCCAGTCATGGCCTTCATCAACATCAGTCTCTGTAAATGTAAAAGCAATGACATGCTGCTCAAAAATTGGAATACAGGATGCATAAAAGTATTTTATGAACATAATTATTATTGTACTGGTGCAATTAGCACTGCTCCCTAAAAAGACCTGAAAAACGTTTACTTAAAAAATGTCACACATATTTATTCTTAGATTTAAATTCTGAAATTCTGCAGTCTGACTATATTTAAAATTTAAAATAAAATATTTTAATTGTTCTGAGTGAGAGGCCTTTTGGCAAAGAAGCACAATTTTATTTTAGTCTGCCAAAACATCAGAAGCGTAAAGGGTTATTAAAAATATACTGACTTTGTTTGGAGTGTAATCTAACATAAGTCCTGAACTCAAGTTTTGTTGACCTTTTGACTGTAATTAACTTGAGAAACATCCTGATCTGTGACTCACCTATATCACCTGTTAGCTTAGCCTCTGCCTGTAAATACATTAGAAAATACATATTAATCATCATAATAATCAGTGTCATTGCAACACAGTTTTGCACTGGAGATATGATATGGATGTTAATGTTACACAAAATGCAGAGGCTTACATTTACCAGTCCCAGGCCAAACAACAGAACGATCCACTTGAGGTCCATGTCTCCAGCTGCAGACACACACTCCACCTGCCTCAGTCCAGCTGTGGCTGAAAAAATGTCGTTACTTAGTTTTTGTACAGAAGAAGAAACACTACAGAGCACGCAACATTCACATGTTCTGATTTTTACAACTTAGGCTGAGGGAGATTACACAGCTGTCAAATTAATTATTAATTTATTAGCTTATCTAAACATTGTGGCCACACTAATAAACATTTCCTGGTGCAAACAAAGTTCAAACATACAGTACGCACAGACACAGTCAACCTGACAGTCCAACCTGTTCATATTGGCAGTTTTACTCAAGTGGCAAAAATAAAGTCAACATGGAAGTGCCAAAAACTGCAGTTCCTCAGTTGGCAACTTGAGGCTGAATACAAAAGCAAGTCAGTCCCTGCCTACTGTATTATTGCCTTGTAGCCAGTGGTGTAAGGTAGTGACCATGGGCCCAGTGCACGCTATTGTTACAGGCCCTAGTGCATGCTAGTTATTAGTTATAAGGTGAACACACACCAAAAGCCAAAGGAATCTAATTTCGGGAGCCTTGCTACTTTTTCCTATTGTTCATTTCTTGCTTGTCCTGTCTTACAACTTAAAGACATGACTGCTCGCTGGACTTGTAGATGTGCTCAGCTCGACAGTCTTGACAGATTCTGCACCTTAACTAGCTACTGTGTCTTATCGTCGTGTAGAATGCACAAATAGAGACCTTACATCAGGCAACATGAACAAACATGTCACCAAACAATCATCTTTGCATACCTGTGTACAACAAAAATAAGCGTTCATCGCACGTGATGTGTCCAGGGACCGTCGCAAAAGTGAAAACCCAATGATAGCTTCTGTTACTACAGTTTTTGGCAATTTTTAAAGGCAACACGCATGTTTTCTTCAAAAATCTGTGGTAAAAGAAATACAAAAGACAGCAATTTAAATGTATATGCCCCTCTCCAAACTTCAGTGCTTAAAAAATGCTTGACATGCCTCCCACTTTTTGCACCACCCATTCCCCCCTCATAAGTAACGAACAGCCCCTTAGTGCACAGTTTAAACTGCTTCCCTGCTGGTCAAGTGTTTCACCTCTAGTCCTGTAGGTGGCGGTAATGCACCTCCGAGCGGGCTCTCCAACCGCCGGTAAATCAAAATAAGCAGAAGAAGAAATATACTGAGGAAGTGATTTTAGACAGTTAGAGACGTTGAGAGTTATAAATTATAGTTTTAATGTATATTTAGTTCTATTTGTAATTTTTATTGTCGTGTTTAAGTTGTTACAGTTACAGTTCCGTTAAAGTAACACCGATGAGTGTTGTGATAAGTTTCAGTTAGCCTCAGGTTAGCCAGCTAGCTGCAGTTAGCCTACTCTGCTAGCAGATGTCTGTTAGACGGGCTCTGGTGGACTGTGTTGTGTTGTCTCTGCAAGATGCATGTGTGTTTTATCCGTACTGTAAAAGCTGCTTTTCAAGGATTGATGTTGAAGAACGGGACACGACGAGGTAAAATAAAAGCAACCCACGAAAAAGATATATTCCAGTACTTAACAGTGGATTGTATTTTCAAAACTTTGCTGTGACTTATTTAAGTTGTTCAAGTGAACTATCATGAGCAGCAGTACTTTATTATGTCTTCCTGGCAAGTTTATTTGGAAGTAGGTAATCTATATAAAGTCTGAGACTTCTCTTAATGTGTTTAAAGTAGAGAATAAATTGATTTCTACAGTACAAATGAACTTGCTCACACATGGACACACTTTAATCTGTCCTCTCTGTCCTCTCCACCACAGGTGCAGATGTGCTAAGTGTGGTTACAGCTGTCTGAGGGAACAGGTTGACTACAGGTATCGTCTCTCATTGAGAGTGGCCCGGGACAGAAGCATATTTGGAGTAACAGTATTTGGAACCTGTTTGAACCAATTCTTTGGCATTCATGCAAGTGGTTTACAGAGGTGAGCAGGGGACAGCATCTTTCAAGCAACTCCAATTTACTGCAATTTATTACTCTGTCAACTTTTATCATTTGTGTATTCATATGAAAGGGAAATAATATTTGTGGCCGATCTCATCAGAGATACTTATACATTTCCCACCTAAAGCAATTATGCTATAACGTCAGAAATAAAATGATCGCAACACCATGATATTTGAAAAACTGTAAAAATGCAACAGCACAGCAGTGATTACTTGTGTCTGTCTCAACCTTCCATCAGCAGAGTGATCACAGTAACAGTGACAACACTCTCACACTCAGCAGTTCATTTAATTCATTTGATGTAACTCTGCTATAAAACACTGTGTTGCTCAGAGGGAATACTCGTGTTATCGTGTTGTTATTGTGCTATTTTTCCAGTGTTTACTGTGGCATATTTTAAAAGCACATCTTGTTTTTGGTGTCTTTTGTCTTTGCCAGTTAATTGTAACGCAGTGTGCATTTCTGTTGTGTCTGTCATGTTGTAGGCTGGTGGAGAGCTTGGATGGAACATCAGACAGATCCACATTGTTGGTGAAGGCTGTCAAGGACTGTTTCATTGGCAGACATTTCATCTTTGGTTTTAAGGTAGAAGTGCAATTGGGTATTATTCTATTTGGTGTATATGTTGGAAGATAAAGAGCAAAAAATTGCAGTCATTAAATAGCTAACCAGCTTTGAGATCATTTAGAAACAGTGTCACCATTTCATAGTTCGACCACCAGAAAGGTCTGACAAGTTACTTCTTCAAGTGTAAAACATACGATTAAGTATCTCATGCACACCTTGTTAAAAGAAGGTAATGCTGTGTCTTAAATCAGATACTTCCATTAGTACATCTACATGTAGTACACTGCATGCATTGTGTACTAACTGTAGTTTTGTCTCAATTTAAACATGGCTGTTGCACACTTAAAAGAATGATGCCAAGATTTGGTGGCTTTCCTCCCTCTGCTCGTTGAATTGCAAACTGAATGGCACATTATCAACATTTGACGAACAACTGTCACTCGCAAAAATATATACTCTCTGCTTGCTCATTTGACTTCTGTATTTATTTATTGTGTTAAATGTGCTTTCATGGCACAGCTCTATATCTATGAATGTCTGTGGCTGATAATGGCTGACTCTGTCATCAGCCGATCTACAGAGTTAATAATAGCGGCCACATTTTGTGACCTCCATAGATCACATCACTCCTGTTCTCTAGCAGCTTCACTGGCTTCCTGTTAAATATCGTACTGATTTCAAGATTCTGCTTCTCACCTTTAAGGCCCTTCATTAACAAGCCCCTTCCTACATGTCTCAAACTCCGTCATATCTACTCACCCTCCGGTACTCTTAGATCCTCTTCTGCGATCCAACTCACATCACCATCTGCCTGCTACCATGGGCTCTAGAGCTTTCAGCTGGTCTGCGTCCCGACTCTGGAGCTCTCTCCCCCACTACATTCGCAATATTGGCTCCTTTTCCACGTTCAAATTCTGTGTGAAAACACAGCTTTGATTTAATGGTGACGCGCAT
>JAPZEB010000021.1:2998224-3011257 GCA_029783705.1 Chaetodon striatus | reverse complement strand
CATGTGGGTACACACAACATGACATATTATTTTTAAATATTGGATCATTAATTGCCAAGTGGCACCAAAAAATGTAGCGGAAGTGTCCCTCCATTACCGCGTGATCTTCCCCATATCTTGTATTGTCAGTGATTTAAGTCAGTAAGTAAATTTATGCAGTTTCTACTTTCCATCCCATTTAAGGGTCAACCATAAACCTTCTCATAAGCCCCCTCACACTTAGGCTGAGTGCGGGCCTGCTTCAGAGCCTAATCAAGCAAAATGAAAGCACCTGTGTGGGTGGAACAAGGCTGTGCTGTGCATGGGGGATTGACATGATGATAACTGAGTAGGTCTTTCTAAAACACAGTGCAGTAGGAATGCTGCTGTAAGATGTTGTTTGTAGTCATATATGATTAAAAATCAGTCCCTCCTTTCCCCACATTGCATTTGGAAAAACTTGCAAATTGTAAAAGTTCAGCTCTATACCTGGATGCCTGCACATGAAAGTGTTCATCATGGTTTACTGCAGTTGTAAATATTATACAGTAACATGCAAATTTTGGGCACCTCTGGTCAAAATTTTGTTTACAGTGAATACCTAAGTAAGTAGAGATAAATGATTTCCAAAAGGCATGAAGTTAAAGATGAAATATTTCTATAGTATTTTGGGGAAGGTTACTTTTTAATTTCAATATTTTCCAGTTTCAAAATAACAAAAAAGGAATGAATCATTTCCTCCTGAAAAAGACTTCTAGCTCTATGCGATTCTTGGGCCATCTTGCATGCACTGCTCTTTTAAAGTCTATCTACAGGTTTTTAATCATGTTTAGGTCATGGGACTGCGAGGGCTATGGCAAAACCTTCAGCTTGTGCTTTTTGAGGTAGTCCATTGTGGATTTCAGGGTGTGTTTAGATCATCCTCTCTTCATCTTCAGCACTTCAACAGATGGTGTGATGTTTGCTTACAGAATTTGCTGGAATTTAATTTAATCCATTCTTCCCTTTACCTGTGAAGCCACTGGCTGCAACACAAGCCCAAAGCATGATCAATCCACCTTCATGTTTAACAGTTGGACAGGTGTTCTTTCCGTCAAATTCTGCACCCTTTTTTCTCCAAACACAGGACTGAATTTTGTGGTGAGGACACAGGAAAGGTTTTCTTCTGATGACTCTTCCATGAAGGTCATATTTGTACAGGTGTTGCTGCACAGTACAACAGTGTACCACCACTCCAGAGTCAAATCTTTCTGCAGGTCTTTTACAGTCAAACGGAAGTTTCGATTTGCCATTCTAACAATACGATGAGCCGCTCTCTCAGAGGAGTTTGCTTGGTCTTCCAGACCTCAACTTGACCTACACAGTTCCTGTTAACTGCAATTTCTTAATTTCACAAACAGAGGAAACAGCTACCTGAAAAAACTTTGCTATTTTCTTATCGTCTTCTCCTGCTTTTATATCAGTTATTTTAGATTTAAGAGTGCTATGCAGCTGTTTAGAGGAGCTCATGGCTGCTGATTGTTGGGACAAGGTGTCAGGAGAATATTTATAAAGCTTTGAAATTTGCATCACCTGATTGTGAACAAGACATAGCCCTACCAAGCTAATTAAGGTCTGAGACCCTGGTAAAAGTTGTCTGAGAGCTCAGATGTCTTGGGACGTCCAAACTTTTGCATGGTGCTCCTTTCCTTTTTTTCCACTCTAAAATTGTACAAAAATAATAAACTGATCTTGCTTAAAATGTTAAAAAGCATGTTTCATCTTTAACTTCATGCCTTTTGGAGATCAGTTCATCTTCTACTTACTTAAATATTCACAGCAAACAAAATTTTGACCAGGGGTGCCTAGAGTTTTGCATGCCACTGTAACACTGCACGCAGTGTTCTCTTTGTCTAAAATGTCTAACATGAAAGATCTAAGAAAGTGCATGAGTCAGGATTATTTAGCTACATACTGCTTGCAAGGTATGCAGCTGTTGACAAGGTGTTTCCGTATTTTCGGTCCAGTGAATTTGCAAAAAAAACAAACAAACAAAAAAAATCTTTAATACCAAAGATATTGCTAAGGAGGGAGGAAACGGGAAACAACAGCATCACTATAATCTGTGGTGTACCTCAGAACGGCTGTCCTGTGTCTCCTCATTGTGCAACAGTCGTACCACTTTTCCTGAGGAGTTGAGGCTCACGTAGACCTGGAGACAGGGGTAACGGGAGCTATTCCAGCACTCTGCTCCACAGCTGTATGAACAGTTAACATCCCACACGATGGTGGAGTTCACGATAGTGCAGCTAGCCTCGTCCGTCCATACACTGTAGAGAAAGTGCAAGAATTTCCAATGCATGCTGTCGACACACTTTAAGTGGTTTCAGTGGTTAGTGAGTCACTGTGTGAATATGCAGATCAACTAGTCTTGAACCAGTAGTCTCAATGAATTCACAGAAAAGAACATGCATGTCTGAATCAGTCTGTCAGTGATTTGGTGACGTATTACCGGTCAGAGTAAGAGCGCAGTATGGTGATTCCCAGGACAAAATACATCATGACAGAGAAGAAGACCATGCTGAGGCCCAGCAGTATGGCTCTGTCCTCTCCTGCCCTCAGAGCTGTCACTGTCTTCCTCTTGTCCAGGACCTCATATTCACGAATCTTCTGGTAGATGGATCTGGAATAAAGGTTATTATTATAGATGCACCTGGACAGTCTGAAACAATTAAAAGATTTTGTGTGAAACCAGTCATCTTCACACTATGAATCAGGTGACAAACAGGACAAAGCCCCAAATCTCCCCCAAAAAAAAAACTTTTAAGCAGTGGTTCCCAACTGGTCCAGCCACAGGGTCTGGATTTCACATTAGTATTACTTGAGTTTACCATGTTGTCAAGCTAGTTTTCTGTCTCTGTCAAGTAGCTGCCTGTCAGTCACTCATTCAACAGCAGAAAATGGCATGACAAATGACAGCTGCATTAATATACTGTATATTTCAAAATAACTGTATTTTTATTTTTTTTACAAACTTGACACATACATGAGTCACTTGCAAACCATTCAGAATGGACCTGGCTGGGACCTGCTTTTGGCCTGTGACCCACCAGTTGGGAACCACTGCTTTAAAGGAGCTGTATGGGACATTCAGAGCATAATATTCCAAGTCTGAGCCAGGATTGCCTGCACATGGCTCTCAACATGGAGATGGCTTAGCTGTCACCTTGCAGCTAATCTTGTCAACAGGGTGAACAGTGCTTACAACACAGCAGAGCTAACAGTGTTAACATGGAGCAAACGCATGAGTTAGCCAGTGGGATACACACAAGAGACTCACATGCACTGACATGCATGCACCACTGAACCGGCTACCACAATAAAGAACCAGAAGCTCAGGCTTACAGGACACACAGAGGGACCATGACTTCATTCTCTATAGTTGTTTGTTGCAATACTAACACTCTGAATGTTGCATACAGCTCCTTTAACAATGTCTGTGAATTTAATACCTGCCTTCAGTACTGCCCACTGCACTTCTCAGACATTTTAGGTTTTTTTAGCCAATTTTAACTTTCTTCAGAAAGAGTCACTTTTTTTTAATCCTGACATATTTATGCAATAACACTGAAACAAACTGGGTAAGGCAGTATTCAATACCTGCGGTCATTTCTTCCATCTGTTGCTTTACTTCCTGCCCACAGAAACATCCTGTCTGAGGAATGTGGGAACTGTAGTCCACCGTTGTTGCCAGAGGGGCTGACCCACCTGCAAAATACACAAGACAGTTATTAAAAACTATGCATACTGTACAGGATGGGTCAAGAGAAGCAGACCAGAACTACTATGGCTCTGAACCAGTGGTGGTCGACGTACCCAGATGTGTTGGAGCCATCATCCATATTGGAGGCCTGCAGCACATCCCTTGCAAGTGTGTGTGTGTGCGGGGGGGTGTTATGGAGGATCTTGTTAAGATTGTGTGGGTATTAGTATGCAACACCACAAGGGTGCAGTGAACATGTTAGTGATGGGTTATGTCACACAATCAAGTAATAAATACACACAAGTGTTCGAGCTCATTGGGCCTCATTTATCGATCTAACAGACAAACTGACGCAGATCCAAGCAAAGAAATTATCTAACAATAGGGTTCACATGTGATTCAGGAGGCATTCTTATCTTGACAATCACACATAGGAAAGATTGGGCATTGATAAATGTGTCGTTTTGATATCCTGCTCCAATATATTCTGGGTTTTTTTCTTTTTAGATGCGGTTTGTAAAGTTGTGTAGCTCTGGATACCCAACAAACGCTACCACCAGTTTCTCCTCCATTGTTTACCAACTGTAAACTTGTTTTGACTGCCACAGAATGCCTGCCTCTCAAATCATCCAATTAGACAATGTGAAAAAAGCAGAGATGATATGGAGCACTTTTCCTCTTTAGTTAGGTTTTTCAACTCGAGGAGTTCAGAGTGCTATATTTATTATTATATGTAGTATTTTCTAACACAAAATACTAAATATATCAGCAGTACTAGGGTACACAAACTGTAACATCAAAGAGGCAAAAACAACCCCAGCTGGTTGTCTAAATGACTGTTTATATGTAAACACTGAGCTGGCCCAGCATGCCTCACAATTATTTACAACCCAGGATTAGCAGGTCTCTTTCATCAGTCATCAATAAGAGCTCTGCACCCACTCTGAGAGGTTACAATGTTGTCATCTCTGCTGTGTGTGTGTGTGTGTGTGTGTGTGTGTGTGTGTGTGTGTGTGTGTGTCTGGGTATGGGTCTGTGTCTGGGTCTGTGTGTATACTGTACATGCATGTGGTTTTGGCTGGACACATAGCTGTGGTTCACTTTACAGGCTGAGAATCAAAGCTCTCCCTAAGGAGGTCAGCAGAACTGTTCACTCTGATCATATTTTCCTTTCAGATATCACATGTATCTAAAAAAAAACAAACAAACCCGGCACCATGTACATACAATTTAACGGTGCTGAGCAAACAGGGGTGAGGATATCAAGAGACAATGGTTAACTTTAGGTCTTGTTTATAGAAGTGCCGGGTAACAATACAAATTAGAGAAGGGATGGGGTTTTTCAGATTTTCATATGCAAGGAGTAAACATGCTCAAAGACAGCTCTGGAGTCAGCAAATGAAAAGTGAGATCTGGGACAGACCAACAGTTTGTGTAATTTGAGAAGATGAGAAATTTGGTTTCTTAAAGACGCAAACAAAGCAGTGCATTAAATGGTAAATCTAAGTGAACTGAAATCCCTTTACAGCACGAGCACATTTCACCCATAGATTCATACACCAGTGACCGAGGCTACGCACAAGGTGCCACCTGCTCATCAGATAAGCATTCACAGGCAATCGCACACCATTGACACAATCTTCATCTTGACATGTAGGCTGCAAAGGCTTGTGATTGAACTACTGATCAACTGACGTTCTGAGTAGACTGCTCTACCCCCTGGATCACAGCCATCTAGTACATAAAATAAGCACAACAAAAACATCAGAAATAATCAAGTTTTCTGATTTTACTAATCTCTGCACTTCAAATCAATTGCCAGGTGTCCCTCAGGATTGTTGTTGGTTTGACATCACAGTAATTTAGCCCATACAGGGACATTTGATTTTCCTGCAATTTTTCCAGTGTCTGAGAAAATAAGCCTTATGATGTCATCAGGGTTATCTTGGATTATGTCTGGAGACTACATCTGTTTAAAGGCCCAGACACATACTTTAGAGAATTAGTAGAGACAAAGGTCCTCTTCTGCATCACCTGACATTGCCATGTCTTGGCCAAAAAGAGTTGCACATGTTGCACACTACAAAAACTACAGCCGCCGGTTAACCTGCACATACGTTCTGCACCTGCATGAGAGGAAATAACTCTCCACTCCCAACAGTTAGTACATTAACAACACAATCCAGTGTTGAAAGAACAGAGCATATTTATTGTGTGCCAGTGAACAATAACACAAACCATCAGGAAACATTTCTGCGAAAGAGCTCAATCACTCAAGAAAAATAATCTGACCTCATATAGCAGGTTTGTTTCAACCTCATTCCCTCTTGACATTATCTCATTATACTCTCTTCACTTCCGTTTCTCCTCTTGTGCGTTGGGCTAAACTGCCAATCAATGATTTTAAGTCACCATCAGGCTGTACTGTCTCTGGTGTCCAATGGTCATCCTTCACAGCGGCACGTCCAAAGAGCGGCCTAGAGGCCAATCATGGCCCTTGGACTGATTTTAAATGACCCATGGCTTGTCCTTGAAAATATACTATATGTAACCAGTTCTAATAAAAGAAGTTGAGCTGCATTATGGGAAAGATAGGATCCAGTGTTTTTAACCTTGACCCATAAACTAGAAAATTTGGGATGTTTCTGCCTCTTCTTTATTGATTTTGACTACTTTTTGTCTCTTGCAATTCTGTAACTTTGTGGCAGTGTGATATTTCCACAATACACCTTTAAGGGCTCATTAATGCTCAACATTAGCTAGGTATACAGAGACGGACAGAGCCTTGTGTCCGCACTCTGTGTTCATTACATCTGTATTTGTGCATGGTTTCTAAAAGCTTACGGATACGAATAAAATGGAGCGGTACCACCAGAGATTGTGGAAGCAGTGTAGCATAGTTCTAACAAGATATGACTACAGGAGATGATAAAGACATTGTAAAAATGGCGGAATGAAACAAATTGATAGTGTAGTGAAAATAATTTTTCGTCGATATGTTGGAATACACATAATGGTCTCACAAACCACCACCATCTATAGCACTGCTGCGGTTTAAAGGTATATGATACGATAAGATACTTTCTTTTTAGTTTAGACTGAAATTCATTTTGCATCCTCTGACAACTCAAACAAGACAAGAAGTTTACCCAGAAATTGGAGAAAAAGTTACACAAATAGCACATACCTATGAAAACACACCAAAACTGTCATGACCATGGAAGAAATTACATAATATCCTCAGAGTATCTTAATTAGCAGCATGGTGATTGTGGTTTTGCAAAATTATTACAGTCGCCTCATCTGTTGTGTCAAACTTTTGACTCCGCCCTCAAGTGCGATCTGTTGGCTGTATTTTTGCCATCATAAAAGAGGCAGGGAATATGAGGACAGTGATTTGGACGGACGAACCTATTCTTGTACGTAGAGAAATAATAAATGAGCCTTAATTCCTACTGAAGTTTCTTCCTATACCTAGTATAGCTACATTAAAGAGGAAAGTCAACCTGGCTAGCATAGATAATATATTGCTTTACTGGGGTTCACACTGGGACTAGTCTTCATAATTTGTAAGTGCAACTTTCACCAACAGGGATGGGTATAGAACCTCATTACTTGAAAACCCATATTTAACCAGGTAAGTCCCGTTGAGATCAACGATCTCTTTTACATGGGAAACCTGGCCAAGACAGCAGCACACAAAAAGTTATTGCCATACAACCACACAATAAAAAACATAAAAGATCTACAGTAACATGTTGAAATATTACAACACCTATGCACAATGACAAGATCCATCCAACTCGTTCATCCTTGTACTTGCGAGAGCTTTAAAATCAGGCAGAGAGACCAGTTCACATAGTTTTAGATCTTTTTGAAGGTTATTCCGAGTGCAAGGAGCAGAGCACATTAAAGCTTTTGCTCTCAGACTGTACATTCAGACCTCTGTTCAATCAAAGTACAAATGTATGGAGGGAGTTTACCCAGTATGGCTTTATAAATGAAAAAAATACTAGTTACTGAGTCTACGAAAGGTCAAAGATGGCCAACCAACCCTGGAATAATGAGTACAGTGAGGACAAATCTTGGTGCACTATGATATGCAGTATCTAATATGTGCAAACAATGTGCCGATGCATTCATGTACAACAAAATCACCATAATCCAGAAATGGTAAAAACGTAGCAGCAACCAGTCTTTTCCTAGCCTCAAAGGAGAAACAGGACTTGTTTCTGAAGTAAAACCCAAACTTCAGCCTCAGCAATTTAAAAACATTATCAACCTGAGGTTTAAAAGACAGGGAGTCATAAAGACAAATGCCAAGATATTTGTAACAAGTGACAACCTCTAACTTCTTTCCCTAAACAGTAAAAACATCAGGAATGTTCACAGGCTTCTTCCGAGCATTTGAGAAATGCATAACCTGAGTTTTATCAGCGTTTAAAACTAACTTTAGTTGTGAAAGCTTAATCTGGATAACGTTTCAGACAGCCTGCAATTTGGCCACAGCCTCTGTGATGAATGAGCCAGCACAGTATATCACTGTGTCATCGGCATAAAAATGAAAATTGGCACCAACCACATGTCTACTTAGACTATTAATATAAATTGAAAATAACAGCGGACCTTACACTGAACCCTGGGGTACATCATTACAAGTCTTGAGGCAGTTAGAGGTGAGCCCATCAAAGTGAACACACTGAGACCTATCTGAGAGGTAATTCAAAAACCAGCACATGGCCTGATCAGACATACCAATACTAGTCAACCTCTGTTTTAAAATAAGATTGTCAGCAGGATTTGGACAGGTCAATAGATGTCCAAAATGCTAATGATATGCATGTCAGTCTGCCTGCATGTCTTCCTTTTTATGGGGAAAAACATGTAACCTAAACTATGCATGTGGGGCTGACACTGTGGTGTGTGTGTGTGTGTGTGTACACATCTTTTCTGAGAGCATGTGTTGTTGGATGTATGTGTGATGAGTGTGTTGACTGATTGCATACCTATAGGTTTACATGAGAGTCTTTGAGTGTTATATTTGTCTTAAGAAGGTTATCTTTGTAAAGTAATGGAAACACTTACTCTCTCTTTCACACACACACACACACACACACACACACACACACACACACACAAACACAAATGGTATGTGGGCACGCTGTCTGAAACACATAACTATCATTCCTTTACAGTTTGAGACCTCCTGCACAAATGGAAAACACGCTCTCTCGTAAAAGCCAATGTGGTGAAGGTCAGACAACACTGTCACTGGAACAGACTAATATGAACATTAAAGTTGTGTTATATAATAATACTTCCAGTGTTGTTAATAAAGCAGTGTCTTAAAAAATAACCTTGTAAAGTACAAATAAACACACCCCATGCAACTTCCAGCCAAAGCCATGACCTTGGAAATAGTACCGAAGAAGACCAAAAGGACAACCAGTGCAGATGGATGGAGCTGCGCTGCATCAATGTGTTTATGTAAATGTATGTATGATTACACACTACTGGGTGGAACAGGGTTGACATTAAAGGCTGCTAATTGATATCCATCAACTGAAACACTTACTTATGGGCAATGCACTGCAGGTGCAACTATAACTGACTAGAGGAAATCGCCTTTGCTTTCAAATCTAAATGCACATCTGTAGTCAATAAACATTAAAAACAAGTTTGCTAAAAATTTTGGTCAAGATGTTTAACTCAGAATCTCCATATCTCCTTAGTCCTCCCATCAGGTCAGCTGTTTGGAGAGACAGTCAGTCACCACTAGCAGAGGACTTTTGCTTTGACCAAATTAAGACAGTTACACCAGAGTTGAGACGAGTGCTCACATGAAATGAATATCTGGTACGGGTAATGTACTTTCTACGAGTATGAGTATAATGTTTAAATATCTGTACTCGTGATGAAGGAAAATCCTCGTCTGGGTAGCTGTGTTCAGTCTCTTACACATGTGATCAAAAATTATCTGAAGCTAAATCCAGAGACCGCTCTTTAAATAAGTTTTCTAATAACTAATAAATATAAAAACATCTGATCAACCTGTATCAATTTCAGGTTTAGTATCACAACTTCTGGTTAGATCCCACCCATTTCCAGTTTAAACCCCACCCGCTTCTGGTTCAAACCCTGCCTGTGCCAAGTACAGATACAAATACTTGAGTTGTTGAACAGATACAGATACAGATCATTGTTTACTCGCTTATCCCTAATTAACACCATAAATTGATGCCGAAAAGGCACAAACTGGTGCATGAAAAATCACCATAATGCAGGAAATCAAATGTTTGATGCTGTTTTTCTGGAGGAGGACCCCCAAACCACCATTTCATAATCATTTCACTTGATCTAACACTATGAAATCCTGTTATATCTTTATGTTGTAGTTTAATTGTTGTCGTTGTGTTGTCTTATTGTTGTAGTTGTATTGTTGTTGCTGTTTTTATTGTTGCAATGATTTGATGTTGTGTTGTCCTGCTGTTGTTATTGCTGAAGCCATTGTGTCAGGAATATGTTCTATTTTGAAATGGTGTGTTTTATATATATTAGTGTCCTTTAGCAGAGGATATATTCTCTGTTTCCTGCCCAGGGACTACAGATGAAAATTAACTTATACAGCAGCTAACTCTGGTGCAGCTAATTAGCTGTGCACTGTCCTTGTTAACCAAATAAATAAAATAAAATAAAATATGTGTCTCCAATCTGAAACAAACTGCTAACTGTCAGCTAAAAAACCCTTTGTGGATCTGTGACTATAAGTGGCACCTTCTACATTATATGTTGTCTTTTATATATGAAATTATAAATGCAATTTTAATCTTTATATCTCTTAAAAACTGTGCTACTGAGTGTACTGCTGCTTTGTTATTAAATAACTGGCCTTTGTTGGTTCCTGATTTGAAATAAAGAAAAAAGTCATCAGTGTCTTGTAGGTTTAGCAGCAGCTGCGTCTACATGCGTACTTGGAGGGTGATTTTTTTTTTTTTACACTATGTTTAACTGGACATGTCTAAATCATCCAGTTGATTGTGCTGTTGATTATCCTTTCTGAACCAGAGTCAGTGAAATACCAGTTTCAGTGTCACATTATTATAAGGTGTACGCATGCACACAGACATACCAGCATTGTATTTATTTTTTTTAAATTATCAGAGTGGTTCATAATGATATCAAAATAAACATGAATGGACATTTGATCAAATCCCTCTCTCTGATATTTGCCAACACCAACTAAAAACCCTAAACATACAAAGAATGTAGCTTTGTTTTAAGGTTTTGCTCCAGAAAAAGTAATGGGTATTTTGGTATGAGTGGTGGAAGAAGTACTCAGATCCAGCAGCAAATCTACAATGGAAAATCACTCTGTTACCAGTAAATGCCCTGCATTTAAAATCCTTAAGTAAAAGTACAGAGGTATTAATAGTTATCAAAGGTATCAAAGGTAAAAGTACATGTTGCAGTAAAATGCCCCATGTGACTGAATAGCTATTATATATGACATTATTAAAGTGTTGATAGTGATGCATCAGCTGAAGCTTGCTCGGGTGAAGCTACATTTAACAACTTTGTTTACAGTTTAGTCTAGGATGCTTGACCTTTTGTCATTTAAGGCCCCCTTCTGATGATTGAAAAAATTTCCAAGGACTGCCTTCCCAAATTAAAAATTATTATAAGAACATGACAAAATTACAAAAAATGGAGAGAAAAAAATAACCTGTGCTGTCAGTGTGCGTTATGCCACTGTTAGCTGTTCATGCCGTGATGACGTTATGTTGTGCCTAAGGCCCTGCCCGTTTTCTCAAGAAATATTCTTAAGGGTTCCCAACAAGGGAGCTTTGCTTTGAGTGTCTCTGGAGCTTTTTAGTTTTAGCACTACATTTGACAGGTTTTTGTTTTAGGATTTTTTTTATTTTCACATTCATCACACTGTGCTTTCACCTCAGCATCTCTGTTTACCTTTATCAATATTCAAGGTAATACACCACACGCTTTGGAGCTTTCACTTACACAGAGTTGTCTCTGACATCAGTTTTCTGTTTCAAAAAGTGATCCATTTTGTGTGACTGCATCTGAGGTACACTGCAGTACAAAATAATCTTTTTGTACTTTACAAAGTTAATCATTTCTTTTGACTTTTTTTTTTTTTTTACAAAAATGTTTACTTTTACTTATTTTTTTAAATAAATAAAAAAAAAACTACTACTACTCATAATAAAAAAAATAATTTATAATTTTATCTAACCAATTGGCCATGGATGCCACCCAAGGCCCAGTACATGAGAGTAGCTTGTTGAACCCATAGTTTTAGACTCTGGGGTTGGAGCCTCCTCCACAAGATAAATCTGAAGGCTCATAAGATGATAAACTAGGTAGAAAATACAGAAAAGTTCATTAAATTGTCATTATTTTGAATATTCTAAACTCTTTGTTTTTATCAGCACTGAATAGTTCACCTTCTTATGCCTCTAACAGTCTACATATAAATGAAACCAACTAAGAAGTTTCATTGTCATGTTGATGGAACAACTCATAAACATCTGAAATGTGACAAGAGGCCCACTAGCCAAAATGTCAGAGCACTGATTTAATCTTTACAAAACACTGTATTTTAAGATTATGTTCGTTTTTAAACTAGTGGCTAGTAACTATATCTGTCAAGTAAATGCAGTGGAGTAAAAAGTGCAACATCTCCCTCCTAATGTAGTGAGTACAAGTACAAACCAACATATACAGTACTAAATGACTGTGGTAGAGTACAACTACATCATAGCTGTGCCCAGGTACAGTGCTTGAGGAAATGTACCTTGTTCATTTGAAATTTCAGCATGATGACCTAAGGACAGACACATGCAGATACTGATTCTAGAAAGAGATGTTCCTCCTACATTTTTTGAATACCATTTCATAGTATCATCTATTATATTCAAATGAAAGACGAAATCACATAACTGGGAAAATATGTCTTTTAAACAATGGGTGACCTGACCCTTTGACCTTGGACACTGGGTTTGAAACCATCAAAAGTGGGTTTGCATTACACTGTTCTTTATTCATCCATTCATTAATGTGCATGACCGAATTACTAGATTTCTCAAACATTGTTTTTGTATTTTTGTGTGTGATGTGCCTTTTTGTTTGAACCTCTACTGCAACATTTTTTATTCACACACACACATGCAGTAACCCAGGCAGTGCACTTAACCTGTGGTGTTTGGAGCAGTGTGTGAGCAAAGTATTTTCCATGGTTTTATTTTGCTAGTGAGTAATAGCAGGCTCATTATGAAAAGCCAGAGGAAGTTCACT
>JAPZEB010000021.1:2985546-2995757 GCA_029783705.1 Chaetodon striatus | reverse complement strand
TCATGTTTAACCCAAACTATGTGTCATGTGACTGCAGCTGGTTCAGATCCAGGTCGGAACACGTTCTCACCACAAACCAACCGCACCAGAGTTCCTTTGGTGCCGGACCGAGACCTCGGAGAATCGCTTTATCTTCCTTATATGGACTTCAAAACGGTTTTAAACTGCAAAATAATTGAATTTTAAAAATGCAATTATCGATTGAAAATCAGTGATAAACTGCGATTTAAAAAATTAATCATCTGACCGCCCCATTGTAAAGGCATTAAAGGCAGCAGCAGTGATGTGTGTGTTGTTTAATGTTTCTCCTAGCGACTCAGTCTCACACTTACTCACACATATCAGTTTGAGGAAATAGCTTAACGCAGGTTGTTTATTCACAGTGTCAAAGTGTCTCACAAAGTTCTGCTCCTGGCGGGGCCTCATCCTGAATGCTGCAGCTACGTTCAACATTTTGCCCGTCATTATTCCTCTCTGGTGACAGCATATCGATTGAAACGTCTTTTAAAGAAATGTTTTTGGAGTACATGAAATGATTATCACTCTGCTGCCAAACGGAAAAGTCTCGCTTGTCTTTTAAAAAGGTTTAAGATGTTGGGAAAAAATGGCACTGCTGGAGTTTTGCTTGACACACGAACTTAGTTTATGCTGATCAGTTTTCGGATACAAAGCAGTCGCTCATGATGAAGAGCAGTTAAAGGGAACACTTCTCATTGTTTCCTCACATTTCCAGTTATCTCAGCGTTCATAAACTTTCCGCCTGTTTCTAAAGTCAATGCAGGGTTTAAAAGTATTTCAAAATTATGCTAGCACAAAAAAGTGTTGCTACAAGAGCTGAGAAATATATTCGGTTTAACATCCAACCCAGTCACCAGAAAAAATGTCTGCATTGAAAGTTTCTGCAAATCATAGATACATTAAAGTGGCATTATCTAGTGGGTATGTTAAAACTTTACGTTTCAACTATGCTGTGATGTTAACGTGTGGTTAGGCCATGACCCGGCCCCGGATAAGTGGATGAAAATGGATGGAAAAACTACATATTAATCAGAGTAAACACTGCTATTCATGTTCATGAGCCATAAAAACAGCTCAGTATGAATGTTGTCTTTGAAGGGCAAAAAACGAAGTATTGTGTGCATGTAAACATATTCAGTGGCACAGACTGAATCTGCAGCTTGTAGTGGTGGAACTCTTTACTTGTGACTAAACCTTTGTCAGCTCAGCTGTGACACACAGCATGTTGTTGGGGCTAAAGGCTTACTGAAAGACTGCAAAATCCACACACACAATAATAAAGATAATGCTGCTAACCCATCAACCTTATCAACAGTGCTTGTACAGACATGTGTTAATAGCAGGTTGAAACAGCAACAGGCATCAGAATAGCTGTGTGTCCGCCTGGTGAACTTACAGCAGTCCATTTGAACAGTGACACCGTTTCTGTTTCTTGGCTTAGGCAAATCTAACGACGTGCATGGTGATTACAAATCAAATCACATAATGATTTGAAATCCAAATCAACTGCTGGGGAAAATGTCTGGCTGCTAAATGCTTTGCTGTATTCACCGGCTGGTCTCTAACTGTGGCTGTGTGCAGTTTGCTGCTGAACAGGGAGGGTGCAGTGGCTTTGTCAGAGGTTCTTATTGAAAACAGCTGCCTGCTGGAAATGAGGTTGATAAAGCTGTATTGACCGTCTGGTTAACTCAAGTAATAAGGTAAAAGAGGCTAAAAGCTCTGCAGAGATAAGAGGAGCCTGCTGATTTCATTTGCGGAACCTGTTGACTTATTACAGTTCAGTTAACTCAACTTCAGGGTTCATTTATTTGTCATTTTACAACACAGGTTTGCAGAGTCGCGCTCGCCAGAACTTCCTGCCCGCAGCCCTTGGACTTTCCCTGCCTTAACTTTCATCCTCGTATCATGCCGACGTTAAAGGGCGCCTTTTTCATTGGTTTCTGACACTGCAAGTCACTGCCAAGCGCCAGATTTCAATGACTTTGGAGTGAGACCGTGCTCGTAAATACGGTCAAATTAAATTAGCCAAATTAATTTAGTAATATCCGATGCTTGTCCAAAGGGCTCATCAAAAAAATCTCACATTTAGATGAGTCTTTGAAAGCCGACATCAGTTCAACCTTTTACATGAAAGGCAGCAGTTAGAATTGCTAATTAAAAATATGTGTCAACAATCACTGTCAGCACGGTGGTGTGTACACAGTGTACAATCGTTGTGTGAAGGTGGAAAGAACCTCATCAGCTTTGCTTTTGAAGCAAAACTGACATTTATTGTGTCTTCCTCTCCCCCTGCACAGAGAGGACTGAGCAGCTATACGTGCCGCTATAAGTAGGTTATCCTACACACTTAATCCCATTAAATATTAAAGAGGCTTCTTTAAATAAAGCCGTGCCTTGGAAATTAGGCCCTCCATAAGCACTTGTTTCTAATGCAGTGGGGAATACAAGCGAGGAAGAGGAAGATGGAGAGGGGGAAGGAGAGAATGTGTTTGTGTATGTACATGCAGCAGTGGATTACACTGATGTTAAGTGTGTTGATGATTGCAGTGTTCTCCATTCACAGCGCCCTTCATGGAGGTCTCTGTAGAGAGGGGGACAGAAAATATCTTTCTTGGAACAGAGTTAAAGTGTTTGCATGACATGTTTTCATGTGTACGTGATTGTTAAAGCTCGTCCTTTAAGTAGCTGAGATGTGAAGGCACAAAAGGTCCAGTGATGTTTTCAGTACTAGTGTATAAAAGCAGCGTTGCAGCAGCTGGTGTTGTTTTCACCTTGTGAGTCTTTGTGTGTGTGTGTGTGTGTGTGTGAGGGTGTGTTTGTGTGTGTGTGTGTGTATGTGGGTGTGTGTTCTGACCAATCAACAACAAGCATTACATTGGGATGCTCCTTCCCTCCTCCCTCTCTCCTTCCACAAAGAGGTGACCTAAATACTAAAGCCGCCAAAGTGCTGGAGAAAAACTAAAGAAACTGCTGTGTGTGTACATGTGTGTGTGTGTGTGTGTGTGTGTGTGTGTGTGCGTGTGTGTGTGTGTGTGTGGGTGAGGGTTGCTGGGGGGTTATGGTAAATGTTGCATCAGTCATGAAAGCCATAGTACTGCAGCTCAAAGCTTTATTCGTGCCTGTTGGCATAGCAACCACTGAGTCAAACCAGGATGATCAAAGAGGGCCTGATTACCCAGTGTGTGTGTGTGTGTGTGTGTGTGTGTGTGTGTGTGTGTGTGTGCATGCATTTCTGTCTATGTGTGTTTGCTTAACACTTTTGGATATACAGAATATGATACTGAATACCAGTGGTACAAAATTGCAGGAAAAATAGACAAGACAAGAGTTACCACTGGTTTATCAGAACTACCAGTTTTGCTTGCTACACCATAGAGCTATAATTTCCAAACTTGTCTCAACAGAAAATGACAATGATTTTGAGTTCACAAGCACAATGTAGATTTTTCATCCTACAAATCCTTGTAGAGCTTATATTGGAGCAGAAATAATGTAATCATGTAATAATGCATGTGTTACGTTTGTACGTTTCATACATAACAAGTCAGCATTTCTAAAGTGATGTAGTTCGCGGTTGGTAGAGGTGATGGTGGATGGACACCTCAGCAGGATGGTTGCCAAGCTGCAGGCCACTATTTGAGACCAAAAGACAACATAGCTGGTTGCTCTTTGGTGACCCTTTGCAGCCTTTCCCCCACTGTTTGTGGCACCAAACCGGGGTGCTTTTCGCATCACTTCCAAGGGGCGTTTGTGGCACCAAACCGAAAAACATCCTGGTGTTTCCCTGCAGCATTTCTGGCAACTGGGCTGTAAAGCCACCATAAAAAGTGTAATGGAGGAGGTCCATGTTCTTGTTCATGTCCATGATCTTTTCCTAACCATAACCAAGTGGTTTTTGTGCCTAAACCAAACCATGCCGTGTTGTTAAGAAATGTGATGTAACCGTGATCTGCAGAAACATACAAAATCCATTTCTCTAGACAACAAAAAGTCTTCACTGGACCTCTGGTACACTGACTTGGTCTTTGCCATTTTAACTGAATGATCATATTCTTTGTGTAAAATATTTTCTTCACCTTTGATATATGTGTAAATTATGCAGTATATATAAATTCTAAGAGTAAACTACTGAGTTTTTTAACGTAGGGAACAGTAAGTGAGTGAGGCAAGAAGTGATCTGGCCAGCCATTGTTTTCTGATGTTATCAAAAAAAGCAGTTGCTTTTTACTGAGACATCGAGTATGTTAACATACACTGAACAGTCCGGTTTTTGCCCTTATTCCAAAAAAGACAATATTCCTACTAAGCCGTTTACATGACTAATAAAAATGAATATTCCACTAATATTCCTATTAACATGCAGCTGTGCATACTCAGATAACATTCTTCATCACATCAAAATATGGAAAAGTAGAGCAGCTTTTCATCCAATGATGCATTGTAACTTTTTTTCTGTTGGCATACACAGAAGTCTTAGCAGCTGCAGCTATTGGAGGAGCCAGAGTCCACAATTATGAATGCTCAGCTTCACGTCATGTTTATGTGCTGTCCTGTAGGTGAGTCTGGATCAGAATAATTAAGATAATGGTGTCAAGACCCGACCCAATGGAGCTGTCTGAGGAGCAACTTACAGATGGAAGCTTGTCAATACATTTGAAGGATCCCTCTTCGGCAAACCAATGAAGATATATATCAATATCAAATATTAGTGCGCATCTGCACATCCAGCCCATAGACTTGTGGATGGAGAGGACTTAAAGGTTTCAGGCTTAAAATAATTCAGTGGTTCTTTAGTGCTTACCTCTGCCTCTGAAAAGTGTATGCAGAGACATCTATAGACAATCTGCACCAAAATCATGACTGGCTAACAGAAAATTGCACAACATTAAGATGCAGAAGACTTATGCTCAGTTAAAACGTGGATCTGTTTGAAGTGAGAGCCATTTCAGATGTTATCACTGACATATTCTGTCCTACCTTATTATATAAGGTACTACTGTACATTAGTATTTCATTTCATGAGAATCATAGTGTTGGATCCCTGTGTCCACAGGATCATATTAACATCCTAACACATTAGCACAATGGGCAGCTCATGGCTTTTGTCATATCGTACTCTCTCTGCAGACACTCTAGGTTAATGATATAACACCAGAGAAATCCTTACGACCAAGTGTCTATTAGAAGGATTCTTCTCAGTCAGGTAGGAAACCAAAAGCCAGCAAATGTGGAATAAACTGCGACCATTTAAACAAGTGAAGCTACAGTTTCAGGAACAGGACATACAGGTTTGTTGCTTTTGTCAGCAGGGACAACTGAGCTGCTATTGTGTTTATGTGAGAGAAAAGAAGTGTGTATTTTCGGTGCATGTATGCCATCATTTCTCAGAAACCACAGAGCTGGTTGCCATGGGAATGCTGCAGGGAGCTCCTCACCCTCCCACCAATGGGCTTCAGTGATTTGTTACCGCGGGAAACCTGGCTTGTTGCCTAGGAGACCAGAGGCTGTGTGCTCCAGCTCAAATGGAGAGTTGTTTCTGCTGGGCTGTTTCTAAAGATGAAACACTCAGTGGTGAAAAATCAGGTTTACACACACATATGAGTCTGCTGGTGTATGTGGGCAATATTGATCTGTTAATTGAATACTGGATATCTGCTAGTGGGCATTGTCTGTATGAATGATGTATTGCAGCCTTATTTATTCTGTTTTATAGTACAATTTGTCAACACTAATGTGTACTGTCCTCGTATAATAATATATTAAAGGGAGAACTCAAACATACACATGGCTAAATAGGCACGATGAAGTCAGTAGCATACAAATTCAAACATCTAGATTTTGCAATAAAAAATAGGAAGCGTTCCATTCTGGTATCATTGTTCTTAATAGACAGGAATGCATTGCAGCCCCAGGACTTGTTTGGAGTAAAGCTTGGGGGCAAACCTGAAGACAATCTTAAACCTACAAAGACTGGTCAAACCACACATTAAGATTGTTTTCACCAACCTGCACTAATTGTTTTCGTCATCACACCCAAATCACATTCATAATTGGCTTAGCAGTCATAATGTGTGTCCCCGCCTTAAATGGCACAGCCAAGATCACTGCCACACCCTGACCAACCAGCTACATATATAGTACATACCAATATGCCTACCTTTCATAGAAAGTATCAACTCACACTCCTTTTGAAGGCCTGCACATACCTAAACCAATGAACTGCAAGACATCATTAGATGAGATTTATCTATTAATGTAATGTAAGCATTTGTTGATACCGGTGATGGCCTTGTATCTCTAAAATGTAATATATTAACTAATTATCCATTATATTACTATTTTCAAGAGTAAAATTGTAAAACATGTTGCTCCCTGCCAGCAGTAATTTATTACACTACCCACTGTATTACTTTTCCGTTACACCCCTCAAAATTAGTGATTGTATATCTCAAAATTTAGACTTCTCATCTGTGCCTCTGTGTGGATATCAGGGTAGTTGCTGCTTAGTGGAGCTAAGGCTTGATGGCTTGCATACAGTTTGGTCACTCATGGAGCAATATTTCATCCACCACATAGCCACAAGCTTCATTCGTCCTTTGTAGCCTGCAGCTGTCCACGATAAAAATCTAGTTTTGGTTGTTTAGCCAGCGTAGGGCAACATCCAACTTCTGTGGCTGAGGAGGGCTCACCTTTGGTGGGGTGTATTTCCTAGAGCTTTACATTGCTGTGCTGTGGTAGTATGTGTTTCATGCCCATGGTTTAAGGACATGTTTTTCACAGTGGAAAGAGTTTTAGTATCACTACCTGCAGCAACAGTGCTCTTGTCAAATTTCCTCTTGACAAAATCAAAGTAATGTATTGTATCTGTTCACTAAAGCCTTTAACCAGCTCAGACTTACCTAATACTGGTCTGAAACTGTTTCATTTTCCACTTTGATCAGTGGATAGTGGATCTGACGGAGAAAAACTGCGGTGAGTTCTATTTGATCCACAGTGCCACAGCTGGGTGGTAGCAGATTCTAGGGCAGCTATGGGCTGTACTTGGCACAGACAATACCCGCAGTGAGGTTGACTCTAGAGAAGACATTTGCTTAAGCAATGTCTGTTGGTGAGTCTGTGCCTGTTGGGAATTATAGGCTCTGTTTATTAATGACTTCAGAAGGTTTTAAAGGTGACACAAGAAGAAATATATCAGATTTCGATTGACAGGATCTCAAACCACCACCACTTTTAAATGAAAACTGTTTAATCACTTAATCCATGTTTTAAACTGCTTTTAAATGTGCTTTTAGATTGCCTTGTTTGTCTGTTTTAAGTTTTATGATTATTACTGGGAATATTTCCAGCTACTTAAGGTTAATGTTCCAATCTTCAAAATTAGCTTGCCACTTTATGACATGCGTGTGCAGCGCAACAATTAGGAAAATGAATCCGCTGACGTGATTGTTGTATTTCAAGTCAGTAGTGATGTGATAACAAAGTAATGTTGTTATTTAGTTTGGGGGTAACTGTAATCTTACAGTTACAGTACAGTATTACAGTATTGAAATTGTATGAGTAATTAGTTGCACTTCTCATTATTGGAAAAAACAATATTATTACTGTTCCTGCCTGTTACCACCTGACTCAAGTCTGGCAACAAAAAGGGAGGCCACACACAGATACTGTATATCAGTCAAAAAATTATTTATTTAACTAAAAACTAATAAACAAATTAAACAGCTGATGGAGTGTCTGAGTGGGGAAGGAGTCAGTCATGTAGGATGTGTGTGGATGAGTGAAAATATGGTGTAGTGCGTGCTGGCTCGGGCAGCAAACCACACAAAACATGTAGGCTGGGGTGCATGCAGCAGGCCTGACTGAGAATGAGTGACTGATGAGGAGGGCCTTTATGCCTTCTGGGAGCCCCACCCAGGTGTGAAGGTATAACCAGATGACACTCCCAGCTCTACCTACCACCTATGTACATATATCAACTGTTAGAGATTACGGGGGTCAGTCACATCAGCATTTACAGTAGATTTGTTGCAAAACCAACTGATTTCAATGGAATCACTGTAATCAGTGGACTGTCACACAAATCTGTGCTGAACAGTCCTGACAGAGCTGACCTTTGAATCCTACGTGGAGGAAAGCGATTGTACCTTATTAGCTGTGTTGTGCCGCCCACAAAGCAAACATAGTTTGTAGAAAACTGACAGGAGTAAATGGTACAAATACACACAAATACAATATTACAAATAAACTATGTGAACATACGTTCCCTCCAGCAACCAAGCTGTTTTTGTTTTTAACTAGTCTGAGCATGTTCCCAGCTGACTAGCATTTTAGCGGTTAGTGCATCAGCTAAAGTAGTTTGCCATCTAGTCCTGCATCCTCACGACACCACCAAGCTCCTAACATCACCTGTTTCCAGAGGATGTGCAGGTAAACTTTGCTGTGCAGATCTGTCCTGGCTGTTCATCAGGCTGGGGTTATTTTTATTTTTTTCTTGTTGTCAACAAATCCCATGAAGAAAACCAACAATTAGAAAATCCATACTTTCCAAACATGTCAACCCTGAAAGTAGCTCAAACATACAAACTGCAAATTATTTCCAGGAAGTTACTATATGCAACTGTAATATTTCACAGTACATTGCAATATGATTTCTTTATCAGTTTCAGAATTTCAGTGTGAGGTTATAATGAAATACAGTAATTGTGCAGGAGCATATTGCTAAATCACAGTAACCAGATGTACATAAACTGTGTTCAGTTCAGTAATTTACAGGAATGTACTGTTATATCACAGTAATGTAATGGGTTTTAACTGCGAGGTTTCAGTTAAATGTAGTAATTTTACAGGAGCATACTGCTAAATCACAGTCATAACTACTATGAGATCACAGTATATAGCTAACAATTTACTGTAAAAAATGACAGTAATGACATTTACTGTGAAAGTAATGCAACTAGTAGCCAGTAATTTAACATAAATGTACAGTCAAATATTTTACGGTGCAGAATAGAGTGATAATAAGGGCTCTTTAATATCCAAAACAGGTGAAGTTTTTAGCAAGGTTACTTGAACAAGAGAAAATGTGCATTTTGGGGGACTATTTTCAGCAGAGGTTTAGTGCCATTGTATGTCTCTGCAAACCAAGAATATGTCACATTTGCATGTTATTGTGTAGAAGATAAGTTGATACTTACTGCTGACACTTAACATTTCAACAACCCAGTGGTTAACGTGTGGTTAGTTTTAGGCTCTTTTGCTGGCACAACTTGGCAGGGAATCCAGCAGTGTCTTGGTAAAAATAACTATCCCAGGGTCACCAAAAACCAACCATGTTTGGTGGCTGAAAAGCAGCTGGAAGATGCAGCGATGACTCAATAAAAAACAACTGGTTTTGTTGCTTGTCGTTCTCAAACAGTGATCTGTAGCTTGGCAAGCGTCTCACCTGGGTGACATGCCATCCACCATCCCCCCCACCTCCCATTGACAAAGTCAGCTCATTTACTATGTCACTTTAGAAATGTTGATATATTTATGACGTACAATGCTTACATTTTTTTCTGGCGACTGGGCTGCAGTAGGACAGTGTATGTGAGACTGAGTCAAAATGAACAACAGTATGTGTGTTCATGGTAATGAAGGAACATGTCATCCAGTGACACAGTGTGTGTGGCTCACTGATGTGTTTTTATTAGTTTTTGGACAACAAATGGAGCTCTGTGGCACAGACGAAGAAGATATATCAGGCTGTAGATACACACACACGATATTTGTAAATAGGATCAGTTCATGGTTGGTTTAGCTCTTTTTATGGGATTTGTTGACAAGAGGAAAAATATAGAAAATCACTTGACTTTTATCATTTCATCCCAAATCACATTAAACCCCAATCCACCCATGACACAAACTGTAAAGTAAAGTCTACATAAATGACTTGGATTATATAACCTAAGCACAAGAAGTAAGGAAATTTGTGTTTGGTAGATTATTTCTTTGCTGTTACAATGCTTTTCGGCAATAATCTTAAAAGGAAAGCCTGCTTATTTCCCTTTTAAATAGTGCCACATATGTAAGGAACATGCATTTGTGGGATGAGCAGCAGAGCTGAGTATGTGGATTGCGCCCATAAAACATTTGCTAAATCTTCTCTGCCAATGACAAACCGCTTTTTTTTTTTTTTTTTTGGGTTTGATATT
>JAPZEB010000021.1:2884237-2917785 GCA_029783705.1 Chaetodon striatus | reverse complement strand
CGAAAAACTAAAGCACATAACTGGCAGCCCACATCGCTATGTGTTGTTTAAAAAAGTCGTAACACTGCTTAAAATAGCACTTCACATTATATAAGGAAGTTTGTGGGACCCTTGGCTTCTGAGTTCTACGAGGAAGAGTTGTTTTGTGAGCCAAAGTTAAAATAAACTGAACTTTAAAAACCCCAAATTACTGACCTTTCAGTACATCAGTGGCTTCACAGAAGGCAGTCACTATCTTTATAGTGTAGCTTTAATTTCAAGAAAAAGATACACAACTCTTTGAGAAAATTATGAAATCACATGAGGAATTCTAGTGAATTGCACATTTTATCCAGAGGTCTACATGAAAAGGTGTCAATTATAGTTTCATTTTACTGTGATCTTGCTCTTCAGGTGCAATCCACTATTTATTTACATGTACAATCCACTATTTATTTACACGTATTTACACTATTTATGTCCGATTATATGAATAATTATGTTGTTTGTTTTTTACTTGCTTGTTTTAACGACTGGTTGGCACCTGATCAGATCCTGATCTCATTGTATATTCTTTGTTCAGTGACAGTAAAGGCTTGTCTTTTCTCTCTGACTGTCCCTCCAGCCACCACAGTTCAGATGATGGATAGTGACTTATTGCTCTAAAAATCCAACATAGGAATGGCCAAAATGCCAAGCCCAAGCCTTTAAACTGGAGTCCACAAACCAGTGGATGACATCATGGTGGCTCCATCCCTTATTTTTATACAGTCTATAGTGTAGAGGCTGTATGCAGCCTTGGAGGAATACAGACAGTACTCAGGGTTTTTCTGTTTCTATTCATTAGCTTCTAAAAATATGCTAGCATTGTGCATCTTGTAACATTGTACACTATGAGAACATTAGCATATCTCAGCAAAGGTAGAAAAAGTTCCTACCAGCACTTCTCAAGATCACTTATTAACATGCTAGAGACCACAGGTCTAAAGGCAGATTCATACTTGTGCATCAGCTCTATACAGAGCCCACACTGAAGCTTACACACGTGGTGTGCACCATCGCAAGCATTTATACTTGTGTGGTGGTGTGTCCGTGTAACTCTGCAGTTACACCTTCAAAACACTGGTCGGCGGCGGGGTTATTGTGAAGTGCTTTAAAGTTGAGTTGATGCTAAACACACCTAAAACACACATTGAACATGGCTTAATAGCAACAATTTTGATTACAAGTACAGAAATCAGTTTCACTACAACTCGGAGGGTTTCAGGACAAAGCACTTGGACACATTTTCCCTACAAATACAACATGCTAATGTTATTAGCACAAGTCTATGGCATTTTACATTGTATTAGCCTAGCAGCTTTCCTCCACTCATATGAAGCCAGGGACAATAGCAACATTTACCAAAGGTAACGTTACAAAATTCAGTTCCATATCAACTTACAGTGTTCACCAACAAAAAAAACTGCCTTACTCAAGACACATTTTTCAAAGAAATATAACATGCTGATGTTATTAGCACAAGCCTATGGCATATTGTTCACATTAGCTTAGCGACTAGCCGGGATTTCCTCTTCTCATATGAAGCCAGGGACAACAGCAACATTTAACAAAGGTAACGTCACAAAATTCAGTTCCATTACATCTCACAAGGTTCACCAACAAAACAACTGTCTAATACAAGACACGTTTTTCAAACAAACATGCTAATGTTATTAGCATAAGCCTATGGCATCTTACATTGTACAAAAATAGACAGGAGGTCTGCGTCACCGCAAGGCGTAGTTACATTTCTGGGGTGGTGTATGACAGGCTACAGCACAGGGTATGTCGTAGGCTCTAGGTAAAATGTACGGTGTAGATTCAAGTATAAATCACACTTAACTGTTTGTCCCCGCTTCCAGTCTTTATGCCAAGCTAACCTGGCTGTAGATTCATACTTTGCACAATATTTTTCAGTGAAATATACTGACTGTAAAGTACCTCTAAGTCAGACTAAGAGAAGTGTTCCGACATATAAAGGTATACCCTAGTTTATATATTCACTGTATTATCTCAAAGTTACATCTGGTTGAGGTCCTTATTGCTGCCGGAGTCAAATATGAATCCATATTTTACCTCAGGGCCTAGAGGCAGCAGAGAGAGCTTAAAAACAAACTAAAACCCCACTGCACAATGTTTGGTCAGTGTGATATTAATGCTGCACTGTGGACTGTCTCAGATTAATGCACTTACACAGTCAGCATGCTGCTCCTTGCAGACCTTTCAAGAGGAGATACTATGTGGTATGAGCCATCACACACAGCCTCTCACTCCATTTTGTCAAAGTGTTCCCTACAGAGCAGCCCTATTTATGAAAGTCAATCATAATTTGTCATATGACATGACTTGGACGTGTTAGACGCCGGCCGAGCTGGTGCTGAAGATCATCAGCAATTTGTATGATCGATTTATTGTTTCAGTCATTTATCAAATGTGACTTTTTGATTTTGCGCCTTGTTTTCATATTGTAATGAACTCAATATCTTTTGGACTGTTGGTCAGCCAAACAAGCAATTTGATGATGTCACCTCAGGCTCTGGGAAGTGATGGCTAATCATTATGTACAATAGGAATATAATCGGCAGATTAACCAATAATTATCTTTTTCCACTGACACCTAGTACCTTAACTTACCTAGGTTTACAAATTAGTTCCACTGGAAACTTCTGCTGTGCTGTTAAGGAAATCACCAAGGGCTTTCTATGTCATCAATCCAAACCCCAAAGACGACATGGCTAAAATTTTTAAATCTGTTACAGGACCGATGCATTGTATGGCAGTGAGGTATGGGACCCCCTACCACAACAACATATCTTCATACAATAGTTATAATAGTTCATATTATACACTTTTAAGTAGCGCTCCATCAATGACGTCATCCTTTACATAAAGTCTTGTACTTAATATAAAGTTATATCGGTTAGGTTTAGGCAATTTAAGTGACTGTAGTTAGGGTTAGGAAAAGACACATGGTGACGATGTATTGTAAAACGACTCAAAGTTCACACAGTTCTGAACACAGGTCTCTTACGAGGAAGTCCTGAGAGAAAGTCCTGTGTCTTGTGACCAAACCACTGCCTAAAACTTCATCCTTATGTGGATCACTTCCTTCTTAACTTCCATCAAAGCAATGGTCACATGATCGCAGCCTTCCAAAATACATACGTTATGCATAAACTACTGGCTCATGATTATTTGGGATATGTACAAATTTTGGTGCATTACTTTTTGTAGGAAAAGTTACAAACAGTGCATGAAAACAGCCTGACTACAAAATGAATGGACAAAATGGGACAGAAATCTTGAATGTAGAGCTCTGCAAAAGTAATTCCTAAGAAAAACCCTAAGTCTGCATGCAGGGCTGAATTAGGCCAATATCCTTTACTTTTATTCGACGAAGATCTATCAGATTTTGGAGCCACATAAAAAAAAAAAAAAAGAGCGACCCTGTCCCCTGTTTTCATTATGCCTGCCAAGAGAAAAGAGTCTCCTTAGACAGCTGATCATGAGGCCAGCTGACCTTTCACCTGCTGACATCACAAACCCCAGGCAGCCTCAGAGCAGTTATAATTTGACTCAGAAGATTAGACCAAACCAAATTATAACTAAAGATAAAGAAAACTACATTAGTTATTGGAATAATACTGCACACTCACAACCCAAACCAAGACATGTCTGGCCCTAAACAGAGAATATACTGTGGCAGACTATCTAACCACCATAGCTGGAGAACCTGAGAAAGGCATTGACAACATAAATACTGAGTGACCTTAGTCTGGCAATAGAGAAAGGCACACGCAGGCAGACCTGGCTTCCCAGAGGGGACAGGGTGTGCTGTCAGTAGCTCTTTGTACACAGCGATCACGCTATAAGGCCACCACAAAGTCCTTTCCTTATGCCACCTTTGCAGTTTTACACAGAACCACACAACAGCAGCATTATGTGTAATTTCAGACAGCATGCCAGTGTTGTGTTGAAATGGGTTTCACCATTGCGTAGTGTTTAACCCCCTGTTAATGTGTAGCGCACCCCTCGGTGGTTAGGGTTAGGGCTACGGCTAAGAGTTCAGGTGAGGGAAACACACAAGAGAAAAAGACTTCGACACAAGACCAACATCGCAGAAGCAAAGTGGCATGATGGGCCTGATGTGTAATAAAACAGAGTCTGCCTCTCGTGTGACATATAACGCACGTGTTGGCAGCTCTTTATAAACAATAACCTGGGAGCCTATCCCAGCTGACACTGTGCGAGAGGCAGGGTACACCCTGGACAGCCCGCCAGACTATCACAGGGCTGACACAGTGAGACATTTGGATAATTTATTCCCAACCTGCACGTCTTTGGACTGTGGGAGGAAGCTGGAGTACCTAGAGAAAACCCATGCTGATGCGGGGAGAACATGCAAACTCCACACAGAAGGGCTCCCTCCTGGGACTGAACCAGGAACCCTCTTGCTGTGAGGAGACAGTGCTAACCACTACTCCACCGTGCCGCCCACTTCCTAACATAATGTCAAAAATATAAAAACAATTCTTTCCAAATTTGAAAAAAAAAGCCCCAAGTTCCGAAGTGCAACAGAAAGAGAGAAATGACCCCTTATTCTGGGGAAAAGACAGAATGTGCAGTGCTGGCTGCTAAATATGTCACTTCCTGCCACAACAAAAGAGACAACCACCAGAACATACTTTAGACATACAGCCATTTATAAATGTACTACAGTATATTCTACTTACCACCACTGTCCCCTTCTTCATTTTTTGTCTTTTCTCCATTTATTTTCCGTTTTATATACCACTACTAACTTGAATACTTACATTTATTTATGTATTTTTTATTTAATTTAGATGAAGCGTCCCATTCCAGTCTCTCCTACAGACCTGCAGTTGGAAGATCTCTACAGCATGGCTCAGCATCAAACTTCCAGTTGAATAATCTGAACAAAAGATGAGCAACTGTAAATATCTGGTTATCTGTTATTTATTTACCCCGGCCTCCAGTAAGCATATCTGCAAAATTTTAGTATCTCTTCTCTGTTATCAGGAATTATTGCTGTTTTGAGTTTTAGTTGAAGACGACTCCTCATTTTAAGCAACCAAAATCACCAGTACTGACACTGGGTAGGTTTTATAACTCAGGTTTGTTTGCACACTCTGGGATTTATTATTGGTGTTTTCCCCTCCTCCCTCTAAGATCACTCCTCTGTCTTTTTATCTCCCTTTCACTCAGGAGAGTCTTTAACTGTCTGACTTGGATTTCCTAGTTGTAAATGTTAATGTGTAACGAGGTGAGCTGGGATCGATGAGGATATTAAACCGACTCTCCTCTCTTTGTCTTATCAGCCTGATGAGGCAGAACACGCCATGCCTCTCTCTCATTCGTTCACCCACAAACACACAGACACATACACACAAGCACACACATAAAAGATACAAGTAATTTCTTTCACTTTTTCTTCTCTCCCCTGCGCACAAACATAAAAGCCCCCACACATATTCACGCAATATCTGTTTGTCTCTGTCTCCATCTCTGCCATGCTAAATAATTTAATCACTTAACAGCAACAGCGAACCATGCTCCTCCAATCTCCGCCATGGAGGGTAAATTATAGCTCCGTAGGTAGAGAACAGCCATTACTGTAAGGCTTTATGAAGACGTATTATGGAGCCATGCTTTGTTGAGACCTTGTCATTGTCAAAGCACTGAATATGCCAGAGGTAGGGTGAAGTATTACATGTCCTTTGAAGTGGATATAGTACGATGCTGGTAAGGCTGAGGCTGTTATTGTTGGATGTACAATGACTGAAAAAAAAGTGTGTGTTTGTGTGTATATGTATGGCATCTCCAGTTAGAAGGGAAGTGGGGAGTACAGGGAACGGGAGTAGAGAGCTCAGCAAATCTTGTCTTAGGAAGGACTGTTATGTGTTTGCTATATGTCATATACTGTATATGTATGTGTCTGTTGGATTCTCACTTCTCACTCGTCAAATACTGATGCTTGGTCAGTGGCCCTTCACGTCAAACTATAATGCTCTAGGTACCCCTTTAGAGTCACTTTTGGATGCTCAGAGATGCCATTTCATTACTTGTGACATGCATTGTGTCTTTTAAATAAACTTAACAGTGTACACAGGAACTGTACACTTACCCCTTGTCAAAGGAACAGTGTGTCAAAATATAGAAACAAAACCCAAATGCAATTATAATAACAAAAATAAATAATATGTAGACAAAACAATATGGAAATTGCAGTAATGGCCACATAAAATTATAGCCCACACTGGTACTGCCTTGCTTAATTTGTATTTTTATTATTAATATTATTTTGTGGTTATTTTATTGGTGGTAACAGGGTAATGTCAGGATTACTTTTAATATAATTCCTTCCCCTTTACTATTATTGTTATTATTTTTATTTCTCTCTCAAAACATAGTCAGTTACAGTTAACAACCAATACTTTACAGTAAATTCAAAATCATGAGCCATACAGAATGTCACCTTCAACAAAGGGACAGGCCTCTACACAACAACTTCATATAGTCTAATTATTCTTTCTTTATACACTTTCTTAAACTGAGAAATATTTATACAACCCTTTATATTATTCTGTAGAGAATTGCACAGTTTAACGCCTACCACTGAAGTATGTGTATGTGAAGTAAATTTGCGTGTGCAGAGTAGCAAATGTGCTTTCAATGCTGCCTGACTATTCACACACAACCATAATTCAGTCTCACTGTTTTTAGTAAGATATTCCTATTCTCCTGTTCACCTTATTTTTCATTGGCAGGTTTCACTACTTTCCCTCGCACACATAATAAGCTATACAAGTAAAGCTTCACATGACAGAAGAAAAATTCATCAGTATATTTTCCAAGGGAGAATTCCAGTGTCTCGGGTTGTAACTCCTATTATTCCACTCCAGGTAAACACATGTGAAAGGAACTCTGCTGAACTGTCAACTCATACCTCCTGGCTAAATCAGATGACAAGTGTTTGTTGGTTGGGACAGATGACACAAAGCTTAAATGGCACAGTGTCATTCCTTTGTAACTAGTTTTGTTGCATTCCTTTCAGTCATTACAGCAGAACACACCATGAATGTGCATGTGCAAACACATACACAAGTTGAGTGCTCCTAATAAATCTGTTGTCAACATAATCCTACTGGTTACGTTGTCAGTTACATCTTTTTTTATCAACTTTTTTTTTAGAATGTGTTCACACTACAGATTGTATTTACACCTGGCTGAGGTCGACCACAGTGCATCCCTGACCACCTCCAGAAGTAGTCTAGCCGATCCGATTGCATTCACGTCATAATGTGTGCGGTGTGCATTTAAATCTGCATTAATACATGTTTTCACTATCCAAATCTGATATCCAGACAAGCCACGTGTAAATGGGGTACAAGTGTCTCAGTGAGCCATAATACACAGTACCAGGACCCTGAAACTGGAACAGCTAAATGTAACATATCAATCATGCATTTTATTACGTACACTTGTGTTTCTCCTCCTGTGACATGTCAACATGTCTGGTATAAAAAAAGGCTTGCCCACTGAAGAGCTGCACTTAAGTATAATTAGTGGTTAAATATTTTCATCATATGTTACTTTGTACTCTACTTGTGAAACTGCAACTTGTTTTTGCATTTCTGTTTCTGTACTGATTAAACTGAATGTATCAACCGGTTTAAGGTTTAGCAGTGATGGTTTAGCAGTGATGGTTTAGCCGTGATGGAGTCACATTTTTTATACCTTGGGGCAGAGCCAGGCTTGCTGTTTCCCACACTTTCCAATCCTGAGCAAAGCTAATCACCTTTTTGCTCTGGGTTCTTATTTGGCACACAGAACGCTGTTGTCTTCTCATCTAACTCTTGACAAGAAAGCAAATAAGCATTTTCCCCAAAATGCCACACTGTTCCTTTAAATACTTTTAAATGCCATAGCTTCATGCCAAAACCACTGTAATGAGTATACACATAAATGCTGCCAACTCTTATTTAGTCTACGATTACATAGAGAAAAAAGGCTCACCTTAGTGCAGTATAAATGCACAGGGCTGTGGCATTTTTTGAAGCTCAGAGCAACTTATTATCTTATTATTTTAATAACAATGTAGTGTGCTAATGTGAAGTTAATTTTGAAAAAAACACAATGCCTGTAACAAGCGTTAATTGATACGTCGTCCCTGCGTGTTCAAAACTGACACTGAAGGGGTACCTTAAATGTAATATTTTTAACTGCAGGGCCACTGATCAAATGTCAGTATTTGATGACTTAGGAGTGAGATTGTGTTGCAAAATCAAGCTAGGGATACATGTTAATGGTGCTGTCTGTAATATTCAGAGCATATCTATGATTGTGAGCCTGATTCAGGTTGTCTGCACATGGCTCTCAACATGGATGTGGCTGACCTGTCATCTACTGTAGCAGCTAATGGTGCTAGCTGCGCAAACTTCTTGAACAGTGCTAACAGTGGTAACAGTGCTGACATGCTGCCAGAGCTAACAGTGTTAAACTTGGGGGGAAGGCACTACGCTTTTAATGCTGTTGCCGTTATCAGTAGTACCCATCATATGATGCAAGATTTATACATCTGCGTTGAATTGATGCCGTAACCTAAACTGTAGCTTGCCTGGCACCTCCCCAGAATGTCACAGTGACCTCCTGGCTATTTTTGTGAGCTGACAACCATTTCCCTCAGTGTAAACAAAGCTGTTATTTACTTTTATTTCACAAAGAAGAAACAATAAATTGAAAGACAATAAAGCCCCCACAAATAAGCATGTTATGTCTTGTGTGTGATTTATCCTGGCTTCATATGAGTAGAAGAAATCTCCGCTACGCTAATTTATACAATGTAAAATGCCATAGACTTTTGCTAATAATGGTAACATGTTGTATTTGTTTGAAATTGTGTTCTGTATAAGAATAAGTGCTTTGTCTGTGAACGTTCTGAGCTGTAATGGAGCCAAATTTTGCAACATTACCTTTGGTTAATGTTACTGTTGTCCTTGGCTTCATAGAAGCAGAGGAAATATCTGCTAGCCACTAAGCTAATTTATACAATGTCAAATGCCATAGGCTATGCTAATAACATTAGCATGCTGTATTTGTGGGAAGAATGTGTCCAGCAAAACACAAGTGCTTTGTCTGTGAATCCTGTGACTTATAGTGAAGCTGATTTGTGTACTTGTGTTTGAAATTGTTGCTATTAAGCCATGTTTAATGTGTGTTTGGGGTGTGTTTTGAATCAACTTTACAGTGCTTCACCGACAGAGGAGTGTGAATTAACTGTCTGCTCATAGATGCCATTACTCCACTACATCTTTACATAGCAAATATTTGTTTGCTGCCATAATAATACCCTGAGTATCATATACAGCCCCTTTACCAAACGGAACATTTTCACATAGTGAGGCACACACACACACACACACACACACAGAGGTTACATGTAGTATGCTAGTTTTGTGACTTCATGTAGCCCACAGTAGCCAGAGAGTTGTCTAATTATTTCAGGATTTTGAATTCCTCCCTGTTTGAGTCCCAGTCCTATGTTAGTATTAAAATGAAGATATTCACAGGATATTTGATCAAAGTAAAAGTCATTAGTAGAGGTAGTGGAGGCGGTGTGTTTGCTGCAGAGGGAACAGAGAAGAAGAAAACACTGAGGCTGAGTGCTGCATATAGATGGTGTGTTATGGTTTCCCAGAAAGTCATTACCCTGACAGTGGACTGCTTCGCCCTGAGGTGCTTCACTTCACAATTTGCCACACTGGAGCTGTTTCCACATCACTGTTTTTCTCTTCATTCATTCAGCAGGGATGGGACAAAAAAGCAGCAGAATTACCTACCACTGTTAGGATTGCGGCATTTCCTTCCAAAACAAAAGTACAGGCAAAAAAAAATGTAAAAATGAGAGCAACGTAAAATGATTGCCACTATCAACATTGTTTTTGTCCTCTTGTACTACAAACCTCCTCAGGCATGTGAGAGTACAGGCTGGGGAAATACACTGATGCCACCCCCCCCGGATGAAAGTAATTTCCCATCCTCCACTCTGCTATTACAGCCATGCTAAAGCTCACACTACACACCACCCCGGGGCTTTCTGTCTGTGTGTTTGTTTGTCTCAGCTGGGCTTTATCTGTAGTGTGTTTATGTGTGTGCATGTTGATAATCATATGCTTTCAGTCAATGCATACATGCACGCCTGAGTAGTTATCCATTTTTTATTGTTTATGTCTGCAGAATGTGCATCTGTATGTGTTTTATGCATCAGTCTCGCAATGCCTCCCCCTCCAGTCTCTCCTGAAACTGTTTACACTGAAAAGCTCCTACCTCACCCTTACCTACTGCTATCTGAATACACTTGCATCATCATCTACGTGTCGTTTTTGTTGTGTTACAGTGTAGAAGAGGGTACAGCATATGAACACTGCTACCCTGGGGACCGTCATCAGTGGGTAACAGTGAGCCAGTGAGGCAAAACTACTCCTGGCTGGAGGAGGAGCAGCTGGTGTCAGGTGCAGAGATCTCCGCTGGAGTTCTGACTGCAGGTCAAAGGCGGCAACAAAGCCAGATCTGGGTCTTACCGCAGTGGGCTGTGCTGCTGCCTGATACAGAGACATCAGCAATAAATTGAGACTGTTTCATAAATGGTAAAAAAAATTCTATAAGTCACTAAAAGCAGCAATCCACTTCCATGTTTTGGTACAGTTGGTGTACACATACACAAAGTTATAGATGTCTTTTTCCAGTGTAGGTCTCTGGGAAGAAGTATTTTTGGGCCACAGAGTATCAAGTGTTGTATCCCAGAAACTGCAGTACCACTGTTTGGCCACTACAAAATTGGCCGCAAGGCCCGGTGCACTTCCTAGGCGCCTGACTGGAATCCACCCAAACTGGTCCCTGAGGTTAAAGCCTCTGAAAAGTCAACATTGAGTTATTTAGTCATGTGAGTTGTTAGTCAGTTGTTAGTAATGTGAGTTGACTGATGTGACTAGCTTAACGCCAACCATGATCTTTTCCTGACCCTAACCAAGTAGTTTTGTTACCTAAACCTAACTGCCACGATACAAAAGGTTGCACAAGTTTCAAAACATGACAAGTATAATAGGAATGAGCTCATGTTGATTTTTTTTAGTTTTCTACTGTCACTGGTTTTAGTAAAGCATTTCAAAAAGATACAGAATACAATGTTGCATTGAAGAATAAATATGTTAGAATAAATCAAATCTACCAACTCAAGATCAGGTGTGATATGGTTCAATTACTTAATTACTACTTTGCTGACAATTTTGTATTTTTTAGCCCATTTGGGCTACTATATATTATAAACACACACACACACACACACACACACACACACACACATATATATATATATATATATATATAATACTTCTTTAAAAATCAGGCACCAGATAATGTATCAGTTATGAATCATTCATTTGATCTAGCTGCAACGGACAGCGCATCAGGGAAAGAGACTGACGATACTCAAGGATATCAGCACCTGGCATATTGTCACAAAACCTCTTTATCCTGTTAAAACATAACTCACAACCTGGATTAATTTTTATGAAAAAAAATCTCTTGATTCTTTTGATCTGAGGACCCTTACATACTAAAGGAATATGAATAATTTACAGGGTAATCCAGGAATGGACACATAACTTGAGGTAGCCAATAATCTGCTTTTACACATCTGAAGGCCTCTAACTGAGACAGGCCTTTATTTGTCAAAATGTGTAGCCCCACCGGCTAGTAAAAGGGACTAGGCGTTTAATTGGTACCAGGTTTTTAACTGAAGTTTTAGGGTAATTCGGTGCAGGTGCAGTGACAAAAGCCTAAAATACTGTTTCACCTGTGCATGCATAGGGGTGAAGACTTTTTACTTGAATTTAACAGCACTTTTATGAATTAGCCAAGATACATTTTCGTTGTTGTAACCAACATTTTTGGGTTTACATATGCTTTTAATCAGAAGACGAGTGTATCTATGACAGATATAATTGGTCTATAATTCATATTAACTTCATATTTGTATGACCAAAGTAAAATATTAAAATAAATATTTTGATTTTAATTTAAATCATTCATTCATGTCAGAAAAGTGCTGGAACTTACTTTTAAGTATTTTTTAGTTAACTATTATTACTGTTTATTCAGGAAATGATGTCGCTCAAGTATTAAACATAAACAACAACATAATTTAGGTGCAACATGAAAACAAGTGAATTAAAATGTGGTCTGTACCTTACTTTCTCTGTAAATTTCACTCACAACAGCAAAACTAGCATTCCTAAAGCTACAGTCCAAATAAGGCTATATAGACTATTAATGATAATATTGAGCTTTAAAAATCATATTGGTAAAAAATAAATTTTCACTAAAATTTGTGTGTGTGCTTTTTTTGAGTGGTTACCGCCAACCTCAGCCCGACTACACCATCCTTTTCCATACTGCGACACCCATTTTGATGTTTATGTGACTGGAGTGTGCTTCCTGCAGCGAGGAGCTCAGGCCTACCTCATTTTCGCCTGGCAGGTCAGCTGCTCTGTGTTTCAGTCTGAAGCCGTTGGCTGCTACTGAACCGTTTGGCTCTTTTCTCTACTAGCGAGCAAACCTACAATCTAGACCCAACTGTCCATCCAGCTCATTTTAAGAGGATTTATCATTATATATGCCCGTGTATCCAAAACACATCGGTCATTGGGGATTCCTAGCACCGGTTGGCCGGGTCTGAAGGCCGTTATAACGCTTTTTCGAGGTTTAATTAGAGCTAGAAAACAACGGTGGTGGAGGAGGAGGAGATTCCATATTAGGAGCACAGAGGAGAAGGCACCCCCCTTGTGTGATTTGGAGCTTTTGGTGAGTGTTTATCGTCGTTTTACGTTATTATTGCCGTTATAAATGATACCACCATGTAGCGGGACTACATAGGACTGTATATATGAGGTTTGGGCGGGTTATTGCGCTGTTTTGAACGTTTATTTTTATATTTTCTCCCGGGGTGGGGGATGGGCAGCGTCAGCGCGTGAGTAGGCGCGCGCGCACTGTGCATGTGTTCGTAGGGCAGTTCTCGTGGTCGGTTTGTGTTTGTGAGCGCGCCCTTCCTTCCTGCAACTACTGCTAGCTTTGAATTAAACCCACTTTAGTGATTTTTAATCTTAACCATGAAAATATCATTTATAACTTAAATAACATGCTATCAGAATTAAAACTGAATATCGATTTGTTTTGCTTTTCAGTCTAACTTTTTACTGAAGTACTATGTTTTGTTTTTGTGAATTAAAATACTTTATAAAAATTGTAAATATGCTTTTATTCCTTACCAGACATTACTGTAATTACACTGTGTTTGAATACACTCTGTACCTGTTTGGCTAAATATTTATGTGTTTAAATAAGTTAGATTATTGTTATAAAGCAGCAACAGTTCTGAATAGTTATGAATCGAAACGGAAACTGTAGTTTTAGCAGTGTTAGCACTGTGTCTTACAGTTGTACTCACCAGTTAGAGGTGTTGTTTTTTGCAGGCCCATAGGCATTACCAGTTAAATATGATGTTGCTGTTTAACCTTGATTGTCTGCAACATACAGTATTTTATCACTTTTATGTATTATTTTATCACCTTTGTGTCAGTCTTATTCAAAGCTTTCTACAGTGCTTTTTGCAGCTGGTTGTTCCAAAGACATGGGCAATGTGGGGGAGGGGTGAACACACACACACACACACACACACACAACACACACAACACACACACACACTCACACACACACACACACACACACACCCAGGAGGGCCACTTGCCAACCTTGTGAAGCTCAACTCAATGACACAATGTACCAGTCCCAGATAAGCCTTCAGTATCTGTGCTACCAAGGAAAAGACTGGTACAGACTCTGTTTAGCTAGAGTCAGAATTCACAGACTAACTGGGTTAAGGTACTTTAAGGTGTGAATTGAAATGTAAATCAAATAGTTTGTTGTTGAACAAACTACTTTTCTAAATTATGTAGAATAGTTTCTATTGCCCTGCTGCCCACCTGAGTTATTGCCTTTGATGTATTGCTCTGATCCAACAGATTTTTCGTAGGCCAACGCAGAAAGTAGCATCGCTCTGGTCCCCTCGTCAAAAAGCCAATGGGATTTACCCATTGGTTTTTCAATTATTGCAGAAAATAAGCTCTGTGGCAAACAAATAATTATAATTCTTACACATTTATTTCAACAAGATAATTAACACCTCTGTCATGATTTTTGAAGCGTAAAAGTAAGTGCAGGTTTTCCAACACATTCGTTAAATTGTGGTGGCCTGCCATGATTCAAACATCTGCCGCCACATTTTGATATACTATTTTTGGAGCGGGACCGTTATTTGGTGTGCTGTTGTGAGATATATACATGTATATATATATTGTTTGGCTAATCATTGCTCCACAATTTTGCAGCACTGAGGGTATTCTGGGCGCAGATGGAGCCCCAGAGCAGCAAGTACAGTGAAAGTGAAACATAACCGATCATTGTGCTTGGTCTCAAATTTGCTTTCACCCACAAACAGCTGCTCCTCTTACCCAATGATCTGATCAGCTCTGATCGAATCAACAAATCAATTTTCTACCCTGCAACTTAAAAAAAACGGTTCAGACCGCGATGTGTTCATGGACCCGCAAAAAATGCCAAATTTAAGAAAGGGACACAGACTCATGGGACACACAGGAAAGAAAAACACAAAAGGAAACTGATCAAGGGTACTAATTTCTGGCTTTTAGGACTCATTCCTGCACCACTCAATATTGCAGTTAATATTTAAAGTATGTTATGTAGCCTAAATAAGATATAAAGATATAATAAAATAAGAGAGTTTCCTGATGAGGGAGGTGTTGAGTTCATTATTTAATATATTGGAAAACCTTTGAGTGCATTATCACAAAAAACCATACCCACTTAGCAAAATAAATAAGATGCTGTGTTTATTGGTTGTTAATTGCAGAGCTTGGACAATACTGGCATTTTGAATCTCATACAAATATTGAGATTTGGTGTTTATATCAGAAAACAGTTGTTTTTTAATACAAAACAGTGGTTGCCTGTAGTTACTGTGTTTGGTCAGGAATCACTGACTTTTGTTGCTCCTTATTATCCAGCATTTAGCTAGTTGAGCATGTTGATCATATCCCATATATTAGCTTTTCTTTCTGGTTATAAGACAGCATTGTTCAATTTGTTTTTGTCTTTTGGATTCCCATCACTGACTACTGTCTAGTTATTTCCTCTCATAAAAGTGAACAACATATGTGCATGTCAGCTGGCTGTCAGTCTTTGTCATGTATTGAAGTGCAATTCATAACAGAAGATGTGAGGCAACACACCATTTGGTCTTTGTGCTTTCCCATTGAGATTGGCTCAGTGTGTCAAGCAAGGACACCTGCCAGACAAACAGAAACATGTTTATCATGGTCACGGATGTATGTAATCTGTAGATATTAAATGCTAACAAAATAATTGTTGCCATATTCTGATGACTTGGATGTTTAAATTGTGTTAAACAACTGTAGAGTCCATTTAGCTTAGTGTGCTTAGTGTATGAACAGAAAAACCAGTGTCATTTGTTAGAAACACTCTTTGTATCAGTATGTTGTGGAATGGAAGCTCGTGGAAATGAAGCTAGTACAGGAGCATGGTTTGATTTTGGCTCTTTGTTTGGGTGGCACTTTGTTGGAAAGAAAAATCCATTTTATTGAGATTGTAAGGGATAAGTAAGCCTAGATATGTCATATTTTATTTTTGTTTTCGTGCTGTAATGATCACAGCCTTGAGTTCCTTTGTTTTTTATGTTTATTTATTGGACTGATATGATTGTTATGTACCATGAATGTTATATTTTAAGTACTGATTTATTACTAGACAATCGTTTTTGATTACTTTGTTGGTTACCATTAGGACTGGGTATTGTTACTTGATAGTTCTATAGTAATGATGGAAATAAGTGGGTAGTAGTTGTATCAAAACTTCTCCATCCAAACTATTCCTGCATTCAATCCCCTTTGTACCCAGATTGAGCAAAAATGACTATTTGAATGGTTTTTTTCGCAGCCAATCACCGCAAGCAGTATTTGATATAGCCTTATGTGGAATATGATTGGCTCATTATCATAACAGCCACAAACCAGACAGTCTGTGGTGTAGGGTTGCAACAATATGAGATTTTCATGGTATGATAACCGTCTCAGAAAATATCGCTTTTTGACAGTAAAACGGTGTTACAGAATTTATTAGCAGTCAGAATGACCCTCAAAGGAATGAAAATGGAAGGGTTATTTTTGGTTGAACAAGTTTATGACTATGATTAGACCTTGAAACCATTTTGTTAATGGTAGTATGTGTAAAAAGTCTTCCCTACGAAAATAACTAAAATAAAGGGGAGATTCTCTTTCCAGTTGCACTTTTTCAATATTGTAGATAAGCAAATGTGCAAGGTATGATAACTGTCAACTTTTATATCACGGTATACCTCGAAACTGGTGCGTCGCTGCAACCCCACTGTGGTGTGGTAAATTCAAGCACAGCATATTCAACGGACTTGGCAATTCAGCGCGCCGAGATGCCACCAAAACGTTTGAGAGTATTGCTGTACTATACCCCTGTGGTGTCTGATTTTTTTAAGAAAGCACATGATGCAGAAGAATTTTCTAGAAAAACTAGAGAATACGAGTAACATGATAAAGCTGGGAGAAAACTTAAGGGGGAACTGCCGCTGCTGCAAAAAAGGTATGAATTGAAGCACTCCATTGATATTGATATTTTAAGTGTACTGGTATTGGCACTGGTAGCATATTTTTAATGGTATCCACCTCTACTAACTATTCAAGTATCGGACACCTTGAAAATAAAACCTCTCAGCTGTGTTAAAGAACCAGCCCTGTTGCTGAACTCACATCCGATGTGGGTTGATAGCTCATGTAAAAAGGTTGTCCTATGTCCATTGTTGATGACCCACATTAAGATCAGGGTCATGTCTGCACATGTAAAGTGTATTGTTTGGTAAAAAAAGGGCCTGAGCAATTAATTGGTTGATCATATACAGTGTGTGTTGGGCTCTCTTCTGCTATATGATATTGTATTATGCCACAAGATGTTTCTGATATTTTGTCTACCCCCAAGTTGGTCATGTCTAAACAGCAGATGTAGTTTTTTTTTTTTTCCCTACAAAAAATCTCTTCGTAGTGTATTTGTTCTCATGCTGAGAGAAAACAAAGCTAATCTCTACCTGTGTGGTCTGTGGTCCTTCAGAATACATCAGAGGATTATGGACATAAACTAGACTGCCTCTTCTTGCTACAGTGATACATAGAACATCTATAAGTATTGTAAACATAGACACAGAGTATGCGTTTATTGTCAGAAATAAGCAAAGTGTTTTCTGTAAATGCAGAACATAATTTGTTCTGAAAGTAACAACTGCGTGTTATTGGCTTCAGTAGCAGTAATAGGTAATGTTAAGAAAACTGTTACATCAGTAGAGTTATGTAAGCAACAGATGATCTTGTGTCATCAACTGGCAATGCATCTTTTCTGCTACTTTTGGTTTGCCTTTCATGATGCCACAGTATTGTAAGTAGTAAAAAGTGTGAAATGAATGAAGTGCTTACTCTTTACCTCAGTTATGGATGTAGCAATTCTTTTTTTTCTCCAGTTTTTAAAGATAAACTGTAGAATACTGGAAAGCTTTGAACGGTTGTAATTTACAGTTTCCTGAACTAATGCATGACAAGAAAGAAGGGAAGCAAAGATTCATGAAAATCCAATTGGTGTTTGCTGATGGCCATGGCAGCCTTTTCTTAATAACAATCTTGTTTACCATCCTTATATTGGCCCATTGTTTGTTGTATTGGCATTGACATTGTATTGGCCCAGGGTTCCTATTAATAACCATACTGTACCTGACACCAGGATTTAAAATGATGTATAGTCATTTGTTCCTTGCGTAGCTTCAGTTGGTAATTTAGACTGAGAGGAAAATGAGATGCGTACATTTAAATCTTCTGTAGTGCAGTTCAGCTGTGACCAGAAGGGTCTTTGAAATACAATGTAAACACTGATAGTATATATTGGACTTGCTCATATGTACTCTATGTTGTGAGCAAATTCAGGACACAAGAATATGGTTAGTTACAGAGCAGGCAGCTGAGTCATGTTATCTACACAGGACACATTGATTAGTTGGCCTTATTAAATCACAGAGGACGAGTGGTGGAGTAGTACAGTTATGTAACCAGTTCTCGGCAGTGTTGTGAATTGAAAAGGGAAAGACAAAATGGACAAAGAAGTGCAGTGAGTGAAAATGTCTTTCTCAGTTAGGTAATGGCCTGACATGAGATGGAGGAAGACACAAATATGGAACAGCCCTGGATCCTGTACATGTGCAGAGATAAGGAGAAAGAGTTGCTATAATTTATAATATAAATGAGTAACACGTTCACCGTGAGTTTATAGTTTGGATACGTAATATTAGCGATGCTGGTGATTTGATCGTGGTTGATTAAATTAAATTGAATGATAAATAAAAATATGATACAATGTCGTGTAATGGTGGTGTTTGAGGGGAAGGCGTGGCAAAAATACTATTAACATGCAATTATGCAATGCAGTAGTACTATCTCGGAAATGATCAGAGTTAAGTCACGACCTGCTGACACATTCCTGTTAATCATTCAGCAAGCTGATATTGTTTGGTCATGGGAGGTCTTTACGTAAATCACAAACTTTATATATATATTCACATTATTCATTAAGACACCAACAATTAAAGACCGTCTTGTTTATGTGTTACAGCTAAAGGATTATGGAGATATGTTTTAAGCCACATATGCTGCAGTACTAGTTAAAACCTACACAGTGTTTCCCACATTTCAGTTTAATTATGGTGGTCCGCCACATTTAAAACCTCTGCAGCCACGTTTTGATTTTCTATTTTTGGAGCTGGACCATCCATCAGGAGTTCTATTGGAATATATACTGTACGGTTATTTATAGCACCACACTCAATATGTCTACATGCACAGTTAAGTGGAGCTACAGTTAAAGCTTGCCTAGGCCATTTAATTGGACTACTGTCCTTGTCCCAGTATACATGCATAGGAGGGGAATCGATTTATTGACCTATTGAACTTTTTTCCGGTCGACCCATCACGTCACAGACCAAACAATCGTCAAACAAACCCATACCATGGTGGACAACTTTACAGCTCTGTACATTTTGTCCATCTAAAAATGCACGGCTCTGGGTATAGATTCGCCATGTTGTTAATGGCTTCTTCTTCTGTTATACATTCAGTTTCATTTGACTCCCAATCACATTACCTGTGTGTGTTATTCAGACGTAGAGAAATTTCATTCAGTACAGTTTCAGTTTGACTAACATGTTTACGTGTATTTTAAAAGTTGAGACAAACAAAATAAATAGATTATCTCTAATGTCACATAAACATAATTACTATCAGAGTGCAGACAGTACCCCAGGCAGAGACAGCAGTGGAACATCAGGCACATAAAAAGTCAAACTTCATCGTTCATTCTGCTGGGTGTAAAAGTTTGCATTCATTTGCAGCAGTTGCTCCTCTCATCCATTGATCTGATCAGATCAGCTGTGAATAGATAATAAAGACTCATAAATAAGTAATCCCTCTCAATCATTAATTATGACCCACTAGAAGTGTGTGGTGGTGTATTTATCTGCAGAGAGACTGTGTTCTGCCTGTATTTTCCTTGTGGACATGGGTTTTGCGCTTATGCAGATGCTAAAAGTTAAAATTAGACCCTAGGGCAAGATGGTTGTTGGTTTGAATCCACTGGCTGGCTAGGGCCTTTCTGTGTGATATCTTCATGTTCTCTCCATGTCTTTGGTGTCTATGGGGGTTACCTGTGGGTCTGATCCCCTGCAGTCTAAAGACATACCGGTTAGGTGAATTAGTGACAGTAAATTGCCTGTAGGTGTGAATGATTGACCATCTACTGTATACTAAAGAACATGTATAACACTTGGTTCTGTGCGTTCTGGCCTGCAAGTGATTGGAACTGAAATTGTTCATGGTAGTGTTAATAAGATAGACAAGTTGTAGTAAAAATGCAGAAATAACATGCTGTTTGTTGTAAGTCGTCATGTGCAAAAAAGCATGTATTATATTTTGGTCCTTTTGAGTATATTTGTTCAAAGAAAATGCAGAACAGCTCTATTATTTGTGAAGAAGTATACAAATGCCTTTGAAGGAGCTGATAAAAGTAGACTCTCAAACATACCCATACCGCAGGTCTGCTCAAATGTGTGCGCGCACACACACACACACACACACACACACACAGAGTTGACAGGAGTCACATGGTGTGTGTGTGTGTGTGGCAACCCCAGGGGTCAAGTTCAACATTGTGAAGAATGTGTCTGTGCTTGGTGGCCCTCCTCCTCCTTACCCACAAGGCTTTGAAGTTAGCTGGCCTCCAGCCCCTCTTCCTCTTTGCTGCACAGAGACCCAGGGTGACTATTTGTACTCCAGCTTCCGTCCCAACCTCTGGAAAAATCACAGTTTTGTTGGTCAAATAAATTAGAGATGCTTGATTACCTTGGGGCTGGGCAGTGTGGCCTATATATAATATCACAATGTTTTTAGGCTTTATTGCAATACTCAATATATACATCTTGATATTTGAAATCTCTAAACTACTGTAGACTACTAAATAAACTACTGTTACAATAAAGTTAAAGAAAGCACTGTTATAATCAAGTTGAAGTACCTTTGTAATTAAGATGGATAAAGTATTGTTATAATACAGGTTAAAAAATGCAGCTAAATGGTTGTGTTCTGGAACCCAGCAGATGCAGAAGTCATGTTTGTGCATCTTTCTTGTTTTTCTTATTTATTTATTTATTTTCATTTTTTGTGAGAGGGAGAGAGCCACAGGAGAGTTCAAGAGAATGTCAAAGCAAGTCTCATGCCAGTGACTTGAATGATTTACAATTATACTTGATGTTCGCATCATTTTATTCATCCCATGTGGAACAAGCCATGATGCATCAAGTATATATGATTGATTGCCCACCCCTTGATCATCTAATATGACATATCTGATACAACACAGTTTTGGGGTGGATCCCATTAGGCTAAATGCACTTATTGGAAATTGCTTTGGATAGAAGTGTAAATTAATAAATTAAATTAATGTAATATAATGATATATTCCATTAGTATACATCACAACTAATACAGGTACAGATGATAATCCAGTACGAGGACTGCTTTACTGCTCTGTCAAAAGTAATTGTTCCAGCTTTGTGATGACCTGTTAAAAGATTGTAAATTGGGGCAGTTTCATTTTATGTTTTGTGAGTTGCTTAAATTTTTGTGCCATAAGGACTATTATTATTAACTTGCAGGCTACAATTTATGTCAGACAAGTCAGCTCTCACATTTTGGCAAAAATAGTACTGGTCCAAAATAATGCAGCCTCCTCATTTGTTTCAGTGAGACCACCAGGTTGGCTCAGCAAGGGATGTTGCTGCAGATGCTTCCTCCACAAAAAGACATTGCTCGCTCAATAGGCCCTTCCTAAGTCCTGCCCCATTTTATTCTGTGCTCCAGTAAGCAAGCTTGGAACCCAACAGGACCTCGGTCAACTTTCCCTTTTCCTGTTATACTTTGATGCAACATGCTAGTCTCATCTATGTTGAAAAGAAGAATTAGGGATTGGCCAGTTTTGCCATGTGCAGTCCAACTTCATCTGGCAACAAACTGTTGGCAAGTCAGATATATTCAAGTACCCATGCCCATTAGAATACCTTGTAGGATGTAACATATAGTGTTGTTATATCCCTACTGCCAATAGTCAACAATCTAGATTGGATTGGTGTGAGTTGACGAGTGTTGGAGATATTGGCCGTAGAGGTGTCTGCTTTCTTTCCAGTATAATGGCACTAGATGACAACTGGCTTGTGGTCATGCCTCGATTACTCAAGATAATCCACAGACCTTGTTGAGAGTGGTTTCATGTAGGAGTTGTTTTCTCTCTACCAGAATACACCTGCCAGCTGCCTCTACTCATGGACGAGAAGCTCATGCTTGTAACAGCAAAATGTAAACATTAAGCAGAGGCGTCCTCTGCTGAGGCATCCTCCTCACCTGAGCTGTAATGTTAGCTAGCTCAGTGGTGCTAGGTGAGCTAGCAGTAGGTGCACACTTATATACTGGCAGGTGTAGTTTGGTAGAAGTTGCACTTACATAAGCTGAATGGCATCAGCTGTTTTATTCATGCTATACAATCACCACCTCTTTCACCGCTGTGTGGCTATCAGCTGACTAATCACGTCCAATAACATCAATGCAGGTGAAAGGTCATTGTAGCCTGCCACTTTAACTGTTACTCCACTGATACACTTTTGCAATCGCTGTTGCCTCTGCAGCTCCCTCCACCAGCCCCAACCTCCTCCTAATGTGCGGTATTGTTAGAGTTGTTAATTTAACTCATATTTAATGCTCATATATGTTTAATAATGGGGGATTAGTTCTCCCAGCAGAATCTTTGTCAGTGCTGGGACGCTTTAAATGCTCCCTCAAAGAGTACAGCCAAATCTAAATGTATGACCATTTACTAAACGGTCATCACCTTGATGCAAGTGTCTCTGATTGTACCACAAGCATTACAATTGATAGTAAACTGTTACGGAAATGCTCACTTTGCTTGTTGGCTGATGGAAACGCCGAAATACAGCTGGTGTCCCTGTGTTGCCAGAGAGAAAAGACAAAGGACAGTGGGCATTCAGTGGCTTCCAGTACAGGGTTGACCTGGCAGCACAAGAACACCATGCTGCAACTGCACTGTGGGTGGAGATTTGATATTGTAGTGTGAATTGCTGAACCACCTGTGGACTGCTGACTCTGGCTCTTTGGTCCAGTTCAGTGCTCTTTGTGTCACACATGTTAGATTTTGTCTAAGGACTGTCATTGTGGGTGTGTAGTAAGACTGAAATCTGAGAATGATGCTAGTCTTAGCCAATGGGAGTGTAGATTATTTCTAAAGTTTATATTTCAGTTTATTACATTGCTGTGATGTTGAAAATTAAAAAGGCCTACTTATTGAATGCAGGAACATAGGGCTACTTAATAAGTTACTGTTATTTAAAACCCATTTTTACTTGTATCCTGTGTAGGGATGTCAGTTTCAGTTCATCTTGCTTTCGATAACCTGACATCCATTAACTGGTAACTAACCAGTCCATTTTTAAAAAATTAAACACATAATGATGTGAAGTACAAGATGCCTTACTTTCAGTCTGGTGCTCCAGTGACTCATTGAGCTTCAGTATTGCATTTCAAAGCTCTATCCATGTAGAGGGAATTCCATGTTAACTTGCAGAGACATAGTGCTCATGGTCCTCCCTCCATTTTATTGGTTAGCAAAGGTTGCCTTATCCGCTATGCACTGCACACCACACAGGTTGGGTGGGAGCTAACATAAGCTAGTGCGCAGCTGATTAGGCAGTCACTACTGGTAACGCTGTCCTGGTAAAGGCACAGTGTTGCTGCGACACATTTTGGCCATCCTCTGATCTCCCCTCAGGTAACCATAGTGAGTGAGTGGCTACATTTTGTGCCAAAAAACGCCTTCAGCACAAATAACTATGTTATCACCACTTGCTGTGCTGACACTGCTAACAGTACTAACAGAGTTAACAGTAGTTATCAGTGGAAGTGGGACTTGTGGCTCAAAATTGAGCCACTTACTCACTGGGGAGACGTAGGGGGAAACCAGGAGAGTGGGCCCAGTGTTTCCACAGCAACGCAGTTGGGTCGGGATGGCATTACATGCAGTAATTAATGAATGAGCGATGCTGCTAGTTAATGTTAGCTCCCACCAGAGCACCAGTGGCATGCAGTGCAGTAAAAAAAGAGCAGAAAAATTAACCTGTAGACTGACAAGCATAACCAATTAAAAATATTCTCAGGGTTTTAGAGATTAATGGTTAACTTGACATCCCTAGTCCTGTGTGATTAAGATCCAATAAGTAGGCTTACTGGTGCTCATTCAACAAAATACTCTAAGTAAGAACTAAGGCTCAGTCTCATTAAACATTTTTCTTACTTTTGTTGAAGTAGACCTGGTTTGAAGTAAAAAGCAGGTCTGTTCATTGGTATGTGAGATGTTAAGTGGCATAACCAAGAGTTCTTGATTTGATGGGATGTCAAACCTAATACTGTGCCTGTGGGATCTGCGAACTTAGTGGTTCTTTCAATAACACTGTTTAAGTGTTTGGTTAGATCTTTGGTTAGATTTTGAAACATACTCTTGATTTTTCCCTCACAGAGAATTACAAGGTGGCCACCTCTGTTAAATTTCATGCCACCTTCAGCTGTCTTCATGGAAATTTCTATCGACACGTTTATTTCTAATTCCAATTGTGGCATTATGTCAATGTGGTGGCACCATCATAATCAGCACACTGCACTGGTAAATGGACTGCCTAAACTTTACCAGCAGAATCCAGTTGTTTTAAAGATATTTTGTATTTTATTTTGTATTTAGTATTTTCAATATTTGTTTTCATGTTCAAGGTCTCAGACATAGTTTAATAATGTCACACGATGTGCTACTTCAGTCCACAAACAAGTATTACTATGACCACAGAAAATTGCAGATGAACGTAAATATACAGGAATCCACATTGTAAACACAACAGACTATCCATGCAACAATTTGGCCTCAGTTTAGCACATTGACCATACACTGTGCAGACATATACCAGGGTCCAACTTAGTCTTTTAAATTATAATTGTTCTTAATCAATTTGACATCCCATGAGGATATGTTTCCAGTGAAACAGTGCGGACAACATTAAAAGGTATTAATTATAGTTACTGTCGAGATGCTGTTTATTTGACCAGCCACAAGAACAGGGCGCCTTTATTGTTTTTAAAATGAAATGTGCCCTAACATGACCGTTTTCATTTTCTTCCGTCATATATAAGAATCCCTAAAGTACAGTTTGAAAGCAGGATACACATGTGAGCACATGATGAGGACGGTTACCACCCCAGGAAACCACCAAGAACAACCCTGTATAGAGCAGCACCATACAGTGGTGCAAAATAAAATGTGTCTAAAATGATTAGCATAAGGCAGCATCATGAGAAGGCACTGTTTTTACTCAAAATATAAACATATTTGTTGTAGAGACATTTGAAATTTTAGATTGTGACTAGTTCTTTAAACACAAGCTCTGTCCATGTTGATGTCAGAAGCACTGATGGTGTAAAATTGGTACCGTGAGTAGCTTGTGCGTCTAAACGTGCTCCTGTGTTTACATTAGTGATTCTGCCTGTGCAGTGGGAGATTGTCCACTGATACCTGAAGATATGATAACTGGCCTGCTGTTATCTGTGCACCCCTGCTACCCCTGTTCCTACTCAGTGTGTTTCTTTTCCTTATCTGGGGCTTTTTCTGCTTCACTGAGTAACTTCAATTGATCGCATTGCTAAGCACGTCAAGCTTCCCAGGCTAACATGGTGCATAGGTAGTTGACAGTAATAACAATGGCAGACTTACCACTCAAAGTAGAAAGAAATTAAACTTTGATGTCACACAGAAGTAAGCAAAAGTGAGTGTTTCATTTCTAGCCGATAACTAGTGATTTTTCTGGCTAAAATCATGACTGTTGCTCGCAGATTTTATCAGCTGTAGCTAGCTAATTAACAAACTGAGTGGGTTCAGATGGAAACTCCATCTCCATCTGAATTTTTAATGTTTCCAGCTGAATAGTTTTTGAAATGATAAACGTGAAAGGGTCTAAGCACTAAATATGGTCTTGATACATAGAACAAGTAAAGGGAGCAGAAGTGCCACTGTTTGAATTGATCTAAAATAGCAGACCATGTTAAATTTGCACAGTTTATGTCAATAATATACTAATAAGCAAATTATGAGTACCACCTTCTGAGGATGCCATCTTAACATAGTTCAGAATTGTTGCAAAATGAATTACCATTCAAATAAAACACCCCAAATAAAACCCTCTAACTTGCTCCCTGTTCAGTATTTTGGTAGATGGGGTTTCTCCCCTCTGATGAGATGCTGCTTGTGTACTTGATGAGAGGGAGAAAACCGAGGTGTATTTAACTCTTGCTAAATGTCATGGGATCCTTGCAGCGCTCTGAAGTATTGTATTGCATTATTATCAGGGATAACTGGGGCTCAGCGCTGCTTCACAGGTTGATGTGTTTATCAGTAATGCAGGGTTAAATCTGAAGGATTGGTGCTCTGGTCAAGCTTGTCTCATGTGGCTTTGGATTGGACAGTATGAAAAGAAGACTGATCTCATCATGGATTTGTGGTGTTAAAATACACTTAGGAATATGACCCATGTTTGTGATGTGATGTTGTTGAGTGAAAGGTTTGTGGTCCATAAGCTCCAGATATACAAGGAAGCAGTGTTTTTATCTCTTCTGGAAGATGTGATTTAACAGTCGAAGCTTGCTTATGACCGTGGTTGTTGTGTCTGACATGGATTACAGTGTCTGTAATGGGAGAGAAGAGAGATTTAAGGGGCAGCCCAAAAGCTTGTCTACAATGCAGAATAACTGGGTGCAAGGAAATCGAAGAACATGAATTAAATAGAAAGTGCGTTATTGTGAACGTGTTACCGTCAGGGTTTATTTTTGTTGCCTGCCCTTCTGAGTTGGGCTACCTTACCATAAATACATAATTTAATGAACTAGTGCTAGAGAACAGCTGATACGATGTGTTATGAATGGCATTAATGTTGACTGTATTAGTCCTTGTAAAACATTAATTTTCAAGCTCAATATTATAGAGATGTTATAAAGCTTTTACAAAGCTCACTGTGCTTCATTTGGTCATTCATGGTTTATTTTTCACCTCGACCTTGACCTTCCTCCTGGTTATATATTGCCTCTTTTACAAGCCCATGATTTTTTGAAATTCACTTTACCCCATAGGGAAACGTGCCAAAAGCCAAGCAATGTGTTGCACCTGCCCTACAACTTCTTTATGACTATGTTCTGACTGGCTGTGCTCTCTAAACTGCTTCTAGGCGTCGATTTCCACCAGTTACTGTAAAATGTGCTACACCTGTGGTGTGTCTTTGCACTTATAAACTCCAGTGTTACTTTCATTTTAAGTCCTCTACTGATGAACTGAATATCTTGGATCATTACACTAACATTTTTTCCTGGTTTCCATACCTGGGTTCACTATCCCACTGTCTGTGCCATCTCTTAGCTCAACATCCTTCAGCTGGGCAGTGTCCTGGGTTGACACTCCCTCCCTCTCATTCTGGGCCTGCAAATGATAAGCCAAAACACTGCTTTCAGACAGACAGCCTTAATATTGAAGTAGACAAATAACATTCAAAGGGCAATTTGGGTATTTTTTTTTTTACTTAGGCCCTATTTCCCTGTGTTTTTGTGTTTAATCAGAGCAACACTTTTCTAAATCGGTCCAGTATTAAGCAAGAGCCCTGCAGCCAACAGTGGTGAAACTGGCTGCAATGTAATCTCTGTGGGCAATTGAGCACTGTCAATTTACATGCACTGAGAGTCCTTGTTTTTGCCACTGACATGGTCAGATTATGGAAGTGATCCAAACAGAGGTCAGTCTTTTTTTAAGAGTAAGATCCTTTTGCTTAGCCAGAAATAGCCCCAAAATCACTGTCACTGAACCCACCAGACTCCATTCAAATAAACAGTAATTATATAATCTTCATTCAGTAGTGACATAAATCAATTAAAACTCACAGTAATCATCGTTATTTGTCTTTTCACTGTTCCAATAATGACCAAACCCTTAATTCATCCACTTAAATGGGAAAATATGCTGCTTAAATGCGAAAATTGATGCTAAAATTAAAGTTTATTTGTGTCTGGTGTGTTTGGCGATGGCAATTTCTGGGCTGTTACTGCTTTAAAAAAAAAAGATCCTACTCTTAAACAAAATGTCTGTCTCTGTAGGGATCCTTCAATAATGTTAGACATTTACACGAACAATTTGAGTCTGTCAATGGACAAATACAAACACTTTTAGTGTCATTGTTGCCTGCTGGCTGCAGTGCTCTCACTCAATAGTGGATCAGTTTTAAAAACTGTTGTCCCCATTAGTTACTGAGACACAAAAATGTGGGAAAATAGGATTCAGGTGAAAAAAAAACACATTTCACATTTTATCTTGTGCCCTTGAAGAAGACATGTTCCTGCCTTCTGTAAACCTCTGACATCACTATACTTGGTTTACAACTTACATATAGCAGTTTATTGTTTATGACATAGTAAAACAATAAAAAACTGGGGAAAGGGTTTCACAGCAATAAAACAATAAGGAAAGTCACATCCTAGTGGAGCAATAACTCAGATTTTTTTTTTTACATTGGACTGTTCCATCTGGTAGCTGCTGATGAGCTGAGCGTATCGTCCGTTGGCCTTCATCAGGTTTTGGTGGTTTCCAGTCTCCAGCACCTTACCGTCCTCCAAAACCAAAATGTCATCACAGAACTCCAGATACTGACAGACACAAGGAAGGACAACCCATGTCAACAAAACCATCCAAGCACTGTGGCCAGAGGTCTAACCATCACAATCTAAACAGCACGTGCACATATATTATATAGAGTGTTTTACAATACTGCTCACAGTTCATGATAAGAAAATACTAGTGGCAGCCATTACACACCACTTCCTGGTGTGTGACTTGTTTTTACTTTGGGGTTTACCATGACAGGATGCTGTAGAGTGTGCTGTAAGTGGAAACAAGTATGCAAATTTGATTCAGAAATGCCATGCTTAATAATAAGCTATTTAGGATTCACTGTCTGCTAAAGGGTGGCACAGTGGTGTAGTGGTCAGCACCGTCGCCTCACAGTAAGAGGGCTCTGGGTACTCCGGCTTCCTCCCACAGTCCAAAGACATGCAGGTTGGGGAATGTGAGTGTGATGGATGTCTGCTAAAAAATAAAACTGTTTCTATCTTCCCACCTGGAGCTGGTGTGTAACCAGTATGATGGATTTTCCCTGGAGCTCCTTCTTAATGCATTCTTCAAAAATGTGTTTCCCCACATGGGCGTCGACAGCAGAGAGCGGATCGTCAAGGAGGAAGATGTCCCTATTGGAGTAGACTGCTCTGGCCAGGCTGATCCTCTGCTTCTGCCCTCCTGACAGATTCAGCCCTCGCTCTCCAATCTGCCAAGAAAACAGCAGAAAGCTAAGAGGAACAGTGGCAACAAGGTGCGGTACATCGCAGAATCCACATTTCAGTTTTACTCATTTTCAACAATGCAGAATAAATAAAGATACAACACATATTACAAAAAATGTGGGTGCAAGTGCATGGAGAATCTGAAGATAGCAAAGTGCTCACAGCCTTATCAGACTTGGACTTGATCCCAAATTGAGTCATAATTTGAATATGCCAGAATCAACATGCTTAAATCAATAGAGCTGTTTTTTTTTTTTTAACATTATTTTTTTGGCCTTTTTGTGGCTTTATTAGACAGGACAGAGTAAAGGAGGGAGAGAGAGAGTGGGGGAGCGACATGCAGTAGATGGTCGCGGGCCGGAATCGAACCCGCGACCGCTGCGGTGAGACAGCATCTCTATACATGGGGCATCGGCACTATCCACTAAGCTACCGGCGCCCCAATAGATCTGGTTTTTGACCTAATTGGTTTCGAGTCAGATACCATGATTTGTATGACACAATACACTAATAGTAAACTTATTACATTTTGCAAATTAGATGATTGTTCAGTCTCCCTTAAAAGCTAGTTTTAGTTATATTTTCACGGAAATGTTGAAATAGGACACAATGTAAAGTAACATGATTGAGAAAATGCTATCAAAAATAAATTTGGCATCAAAATTATGCTGCAAATAACAAATATACAAGATTAAAATGGGCTTAAAGTAAATTGCTGATTGTTCCAACTTATGTTTAAATAGTGAGTACACTGTGTCTTAAGTAGAAAAAAACTAGAGACCACTTTTACACTGCCTGTCAAGCTCTTATTTGGTTTTGTCATTCTTTATAAAAGGTACGAACGTGGAACGAGGGGACAGAATGTTCTTGCACTCAACTCAATAAAGTGGAAATGGCTCCGAATCAATGTCTGTGTAAATAGGACAGCCTGTAGGATGACACCATGGATGGGACGGGTGTGATGTTTTGATGACGTGTTATGGTGCAACCCACAAGTGGTAGATTTTAAGAGTAGCTGGTAACTTATTCGTTAACTCAAAGAGGAGGAGCAGTGGCTGAAAATGTCTGCAATTTGGGGAAACAATAAAGGTCTGGGAGCTCCTTACTTTCAAAGCAGAGGACAAGATCAGCTGCTATATAATGGAGATGGTAAATAATGGTTATTGCCATGTTAATGCCATTGTTACTGTTTATAAAGTGCTGCCAATGTGTATATTATGTCACACTAGAGACCAACGCTGTTGTGTTGCGTCACATCTGTCACACCTCTTTCGCTCCCACGATGCCGGTGTTGTGTCAAAGTCTGTTCCCATGTTGATATGTGCCTCCCCTACCTAAACTGTACCCAATCCCTTAGCTCTGACCCTCACCATCAAGGAGGGCCCTATGCATTAAAAGTAGGTAAACACTATTCAGTGGGAGAACACATATCGATACAACACCGGCACACTGTCTAAAATCACACACCGGAGTGGCATAATGCAGCTGTTGTTTGGCTCTGTGTAAAAATGCTAAGGCCCCCTTGCTGGGACCACACCTGTCTACATTATTGACAGCTTGAGGAAAAAAAGGTCATGTGTTGATAGTGCTGCTTAAAACTGCCAAATGTTTCTACCGGGCAGCTGCTGTATGAGTAACTTTTTCAAACCCCTTTTCTACTGGACAACGTTGTATAAATCCACGTGTTCTCACATCATGGGGTGTTTATGTTAAACCATCCGCTATGATTGTTAAAAAAAATGTATCACATAAAAAAACATTGAGTTTGGAGAGTTGAGAGAACAGCAGAGAGCTCCTACCTCAGTTTGATCACCGTATGGGAGGATTTTCAGGTCAGGTCTGAGGCTACACACATCCACCACTCTGTTGTATCTGTGGAGTGAGACGATGAACTGTCTTAAGGTCAAGGGACAGCCACGAATAGTATATTTAACAGAGCTATTTTGAAGTCATAATTTGATTATTTAATTTAGTTTACTTAAAAGTAAAAGCAACATTAATGGAAAGTGATTAAATTTTATATCCAAAAGGTCATGCAGACGTGGAACAAGGTGAGCTCATGAAGAAGCTACAAAAAGATATTACACGCAATCATTTGACACTGAGGTGTCGTGGCTCTCTCAACTTTGAAGCGGTATTTAGCCCCTCTGTCAGCAAACTAAAACATTTATATCAACAGATTCATTATAATCTCAAGATTCATATAATGCCACTGGCTTTGTACTTAAAAAGACGCTCCACCATAATTTTCAGAGGGTTAAAGGTAACATTAGGCCAAAAAGGAGGAGAAAAATCCCAATTTTCAGATTATGGTGGTTAACTTGGCAGGATCTAATTAAATATAACCTATGGCTCTTTTTTCTCTTTTAGATGGCCCACCACTTAAGCTGCAGTTTCATTGTTGGCCAATTCAAACAAAATATTAATTCATTTAAAAAATATACAACAGCTTACCTCATGCTTTTTCAACGTGTTACTGGTGCATTTTAGTCACATTACATTATTTTCTTTATATTATATATTTTTCAGAAAAGGAGTCCTCAAAAAAGGGAGATATCTATGCCATAATCAAGGTCAATATAGTGTATCATAAAGAGGCTATGTCAGTCCTGTATGCACAACTTGCTAAATTTGTTTAAGAATGGTTTAAACTAATATTGTTATGTTGGATTGCAGGCCATTATATTTTCGCTCTGAGACACCAAGGGGTGTGACAAAGCATCAGTATTTGACGGCCTGGGACTGAGAACAGGCTGTGTATAGTGTTTGAGGCTTACATTATTTCAGATTTTATATTAAACACACATGCAACATGACATTACATTGGTGGGATGTCTAAGTTTGAATCTGATCCAGGTCTAACATTGTCCCAGTGACGGCTCTTGGAAAGGGACTGAGCCATAAGATCCATCTTCCTTCAAAGATCCTTAATTCTCATCTCTACTGAGCGCAGGTCAGCAGTCTGGCTTCTTGCCAGCTCTGACAGCCTGGAGGGGTTTCCCAACGATAATCCTCTCAGGGAGAAATGACCTCTGCTCTTTGATGGACTACCTTGCTATATGTAAACTGACAGAGATAAGAAGAACTTTCTCTGAGTTTAACATCGGTCATGCATGGGAGTAAAGGCCATCAGTTACACAAGGCCTATGTTTACCCTTGTTCTAACCATCGTTGTAGCTGCAGTAGTGAGCAACAACAGTAACATATTAACATCACAAATGGTATCCTCTTAGTTGATATTACATCCAATTATTTCCACACCCAAAGGTCTGCTGTTAGTTATAATTAACAATTTATGTGGGTTTAGTGATTATGTACTTGAACTGGTCAAAAGGTTCCCCCATCAGGATGTTTTCTTGAACACTTCCATGAAATATCCAGGCCTGCTGGGAAACGTAGGCAAATGTCCCATCAACTGTAAGGGAGCCCTGCAGAAGGTGCATCTAAAATACAAAAATGAGCGCAAACCTTGAGAAAAGCTATGTGTTAGACAGCAGAAGTTAAATCTGGTTTAAAGGTAACACAATGTCAATAAGACATAATTTCATGTAAAAGTTGCATAACAGAGTGGCGGACAGTAAAATAGTAAAAATTAACAGCCAATAAAAATTTCAGACGTTGGATAAGAGAGTTGCCGATATTGTAAAAGAGAATGAAGGACAAAAAAAAGAACAAGGCAAGACTTACCTGTTCCAAAATACTGGAAATCAGTGACGTCTTTCCACTCCCTACATTCCCACAGACACCAAGCAGTTTGCCCTTCAGGAGATAACACAGAGTAAAGGTTTATCTTTAATACTGTTTGGTTCACCTCATTCACCCTTATCGGTGGCAAAGCACACCTTAGGAAGTGTGAAGGAGATGTTTCTCAGGGTTGGCAGGGTTTCAGTCTCCCCATTCTGAGACATCTCCTCCTCTTTGTGTCCCTTCACCCCATTGGCTGAGCTGGGTGGGGAGTCTGGCTGGCTGTCTGGTTTGGTCCAGGACAATGTGGCGTTTTTCATCACTATAGCCGAGTCACTGTCTTTCTGCATCAGGTAGGACTCTGGATTCTGGATCAGCAATATTTTCTGAAACATCCACACATTGCATTTACAAGCTTTTCTACATTTAAAAATTAAGATTTAAGAAAAACATTTTCATCGCAAATTAGATTCAAAACAGTGATAAATAAATTTAATTTTGGAATTTAAAGTTGTGGTGACAACTTTAGAAGAAAATGCCCTCAAATACTAAAAAAATAAAATAAAAAACACAGTTGCCAAA
>JAPZEB010000021.1:2870132-2884137 GCA_029783705.1 Chaetodon striatus | reverse complement strand
TAATGTATTATTTCTCTTCCGGTCAACCGGAACTAGTTCAATATGCACTATATTAAAAAGGACACAGCGCCGCCTATCGAGACGGAGTCAGACGTACTTGGTCAGAAATTCGATTTTCTCAGACAAGACGAGAAGTCTGACTTGACTGATTAGCCAAGCTATGAGCTATGCTCGACTACTGCGTGCATGTAAACGTACTGACTGTTTGCACTGTAAACACTGCTAGCCACTGCCATTTTGGCTCAGCCAGTATGTTTGCCTTTGACATCAGAGATGAGCGCCGTGTAAAGGCAATCCCGGCCCAAACCCAGAACGTCATATTCATTAGAGCTGCACAATTAATTGAATATTGATCACAATCATGGTTTTGGTTTCCAACTATTAAGTGAACATGATCGACTGCAATATTAATGCTTACATGTGTTCCGCCGATGCATAACTGCTGCATATCAAATCAAGAGCTTCCTAAACTAAAGCAGACTCCTCTTTTGATGAGCTGTCATGCTCCTACACACACACACCCCCCACAGTTACAGCCTGTAAAAAACTTGGTTTATTGTTGCAACTGCAGACGGGCAAAACAAAAATCATCTCTTACCAACCATCATCATCTGTTGTTTGGACATAGGAGAGGAGAAATCACATGCAACGAGTAAAGAGATGTGTCTGTGCTGCAAAACAACAACTAATCTGTTAAACAGTCTGAAAAAGCACTTCTCTGCAGTACGATAAATGCATGGCCAAGAAGAATCATGTTGTTTACTGTACTGTCACTGTACGGTTATCCTTAATACCCATTACTCCAACATCAACTTAGACACTCCTAACAGTGTCACTGCAGTGCATTATGGTTCAGTGACTGCTGTAAAAGATACATGTGGCAGAGGCATATACATAGAAGATGCACTGAACTGAGGTGAAGAAGAACCTCGATATAAATTTTATTTTGCAAATTATTTCGTCCATCCTTTAGTTTTGATGTCAATATTGATCAAAATGATTGTCATTATCATTTTGGCCATAATTTTGCAGACCTATTATACAGCACCTTTTAAATGAACTTATGGCATGCAAGTAATAAATACCTGTGAGGCAATCCCACCCTGAGCTAACCCCCATTGGTGCTGCTGTATTTGAGAGTATGCTGATGCTCATCTTTCCCTGTTAAAATGGTAACTGATGGAGGCAGGGATAAAAACACAGGTGTTTCATATTTCATTTTAGATCAAAGAGATAACAGACTGCTTACAAACCACATTCCTGTCATGCCAGGGCCGTGTCCTCCAGCAAGCCCTCAGCAACCTTCAACACTTGTGTGTTTTTCTGGCCACACCCAACTTCAGCTTTCTCTGTGGTAACATTATCACTGCCTGTGCTCTGCAGCCTCTGCCAGAGACTCTCCAACACTGTAGAGAGAGGCAGCAGAGAGAGGAGGGAGGGAAAGACAGAGGAATGAAGGGAAAGGATGACTAAAAGGAAAGAGGCACAGAAGGAATCAAGGTCAGGGAAAAAAAAGGGAAGGAAGCAGTGAGCCAAGAGAAGGAGCCAGGAAATGTTCAGTGATTTCCAGTGCACTTCTCAGTATTATGCAATCCAGCAATGCTCTAACACCACCTCAGTCTGCAGCCTTGATAATTACCACAGAATTGAGTCACAGTATCACTAAAAATGGAACATTATATGCTTCACAATGGTAGTGTTGATTGCAGGGTTTTTGCAGTGCATTGCTTTATATCTCACAGGTGTTCAGGCCATGTGCTGTAAACGCAGGCAGTGAACATGCTGTCGTGGTGTGTTGTGTCTCCCTCTGTCCTCACACTGAAGAGGTGAACCATTGTTCGGACTTCTGAATGAGTGTCAGTCACATGGTCAGACCATTCAGTCCTCATGTACTGCTGGCTGACACTTCATGGCATTAGTCAAGGATTATTACATTTTGATGATTTTAACCAGTGTAGGTACAGATGGTGAAATTGTCTCTCAGTACTTAGTAAATGATATATGCATTAAAATCTGCTTTAACGGTGCCTGGTGGAGTAACACAGTTATGGTTATATACAGCGTGTCTCACTGTAAAGCATTGTATGTGTCACAGAGGCCTAACAAACATGCATTTCCTTCTTAATGCAAAGTTTGTTGTTTTAAGAGTTTAGAACCAGCATTGTTTACATTTGTTTGCTCTCTTCTCCTCTGTTTCTTGCTGCAGTATTTTTAAGCTAATTGATACATTGCCACCAAAGACAATATCTTTCCAAGTTTAAAATAAACACGCAGTGTATATTTACGTTAAGCTCTGTGAAATGACAAATAATTGAAGTTTTAAATGTGTTTACTAGGGATGCATGATATTAGATTTTTTTTTGCTGATGTCCGACATGCCGATATGTAACAACTCATTTCACAAATAATCGGTATCAGTATATCCACTTTTTCCCCTCCTAATTTTAGTGAGCATCAAGTCTCTTCTACAGTGGAATTGACATCATATGCACGCACACCACAGCTACCCAAACTAGTAGCTGGAGAGGTGTCAGTTCACCTCCTGGGCACTGCCGAAGTGCCCTTGAGCAAGGCACCGAACCCCCCCAACCGCTCGGGGCGCCTGTTCACGGGCAGCCCCCTCACTCTGACATCTCTCCATTTGATGCATGTATAAGCCCTGTTTGTGCATGTGTGTGGTTGTCTTCAGGCCTGTGTGTATATGTTAAACAGAATGAAAACTTGGAATTTCCCCTCGTGGGACTAATAAGGGTATATTTAAAAAACAACAACAACAAGATGGTATAATCTCTTTACAGGTAGAACTGCAACACTTTTTCGACTAATCGATTAATTGTTAACTGCTATGTAAATCGGCAAACTAGTATGATTATGCATTGATGGATTTGAGTCTTTTTTTTTTTTTTGAAGAAGAAATTTAGAAAGGAAATTCCTCTAAGGCCAGCTCCTTAAATGTGAATATTTTCTGGTTTCTTTACTCCTCTGTGACAATAAACTGAATGTTTTTGTGCACAAAACAAGATAGTGAGGACGTCATCTTGATCTTTAAAAAACACACATTGACATTTTTTCACCATTTTCTGAAATTTTGTTGACCAAACATCAAAGTGATCTATTGAGAAAGGACGTCATCTTGGTCTGTAAAAAAACACACACTGACATTTTTTCACCATTTTCTGAAATTTTGTTGACCAAACATCAAATTGATCTATTGAGAAAATAATCAAGAGGTTAACCAATAATGAAAAGAGGCACTAGTTGCGGCCCTATTTACAGGTTTTGTGCAATTGCCTAGCATAGAAACACTGTAAAACTTGGGTTGTGTTTTGGTAAAAATTTGAGTCAATGACGGCTGTATTTTAATTACATGATGTGACCTTTGAATTTCTATGCAACAGTACTGCCCATTTCCAAAGCGCTTACCAAAATACTTTGGTTGCCTCTCATCTAATCTACTTAGAAAGCCTCTAACTGAGTGTCCTACCCCTTGTTGCTGCAGGTTCTGAGCCCATGGTACAAGGCCCTGACTGAACATACTGGTGGTGCAAACAGACTTACTACTGTGGTGAGTTATCTATCTGTAAAATGTTTCTACAGGCCTATTTATGCCGTAGGTATGCAGGGTTAGTTTTCTGAGCTCAGTCATGAAAATGGGAAATACCTTTAACTCTCAAGGCAAACTGATTTTAACTAATTTTAATTCTGATGTTGGTTCATGTTACTTGATGTTTGTTTCTGAAGTTTGTCAGGAAAATGAAGTACTCCCTATTAAAAAAATGTATTCCCTTGATGATGTTCCCAATAAATTTATCTCTTAGATCCCATTTGCATTTTTAAAAGCTTGTGTTATTTGTAAGTGTCTTGATTGTCACGTTGGGCAGCTGCTGGCTTACAAATTGTGGGTTTCCTATCAGCCTATATCATGTATAGATCAATAAAAACACCTACTCAAAGATTTTGTGATGCAGTCAGGAGTGTAGCAGATATGAGGTCATGTTGCAGAATTCTAATACAATACACACAGGTGAGTCATAGGGCCTTGAACACCTCTTCAGTCTAATGCAGTTCAGGACTGGTGTTGTACTAAGATTAAAAGAGAAAAGAAACATGTTGACTAAGGGTGTTTTCAGGCTTGTAGTTGGTTTGCTGCTCCATAATTGGTGTAGAGTTGGTAAACTTTTTTTCCCTTTTGGTTCAGTTTCTTTCTATTTTTCAAAGATCAGTGGCTTACTAGGTAAATGTTTGGGCCAGGAGCAACAAACTAGAAACAGGAATAAGGTCTGCTCAAATATCAACCAGGCAGCATACTTCGCTTCTTCTACAGGTTAAACCTAAATTAATTCTTCGGCTAGCTGCTAAGAAACAGTTGATTTTGCTTAACCCAGTATGTAAAGCGCACCCGGCTGAAGGCCTTTTCCCACTGAGGAAGAAACAAACAACAAGACGTACATATGGAGTATTCTTAGGTGATTTTTTATGTTCAGACCTTTCACACCAAGGCCGTCATGAATATTTGCATTCGGCGCGTTTAGCTCATAGTTAAATCTTTGTACCGTCATACAGTCATTTACTCACCATTGTTATTACTATAATAAACCCATACACACTAGAGATTTGATCATTATTTCAAGCGTGCTCGTGGTGGCTATGTGTTTGCATTTTCTGTAGGTGGTGCAAAGTAGCATGTCATCGTAACAAATGTAAATGCTGAGTGTCACTGCTGTGGTTTTAATCAGTCCTGACTGGACTGAACAGAGTCCAAATGTGTTGACCATATACACTGATCAGCCAAAACATTAAAACCACTGACTGGTAAGGACCTCCGGTCCTGCCATTTATATAGATTTCACTTGGCATGCTACACCCACCCAAATGACATGACAGACGGAAGTGCGCCCCCTGGGCAGGACAACACACCATGCCTCACCACAAAAACAGCTCAGGAGTGGCTCAGGGGACGAGACTAAGCGCTCAAGGCGTCAACCTGGCCTACAAATTCCCCAGATCCCAATCTAATCGAACATCCATTGGGCATGCCAGTACCATACCTCACAACCCACAGGACTCAAAGGATCTGTCGACAACGCCTTGGTGCCAGACAACACAGGACACCCCCAGAGGTCCTGTCTTCGTGCCTCGACAGGTCAGAGACTTCACCGTAGATCGGACTTGGCTCTGACTTGTCGAGGCATGGACAAAGGACCTCCGGGGCACCGGTATGTCCCACAGATGCTTGATCAGATTGGGATCTGGATAATTTGAAAGTTAGGTCAATGCCTTGAGCTCTTTGTCACGTTCTATGGGCCACTCCTGAGCTACTGCCATTGGGGGTACTGTTGCAATCAGTGGGGGTACCAGGGGGTAACAATGTTTAGGTGGGTGGAGTGCATAAAGAGGCATCCACATGACTGCGAGGACCAAAGGTTTCCATGCAGAACATTGCATTGTAATTAAATAATTGATGTTATTCACTTCACCTGTCAGTGGTTTTAATGTTTTGGCTGATCAGTGTATATGTGCTGGAAAGACCATAACCTCACCTGCTTCCACTGCTGGTAACAATAATAATAATAAAACAATAATGATGATAATATTTGATGTAACGCCATCACTTGTCTAATATGGTCAGGTGTTATATTATACCTTTCGCAATGACTAATGTCAACAATATAACATCAGCTAATGCTAATGCACATGCTCTACATGTTAGAATAAAGTATGTTTTACCCTCTTTTGTGGAAGACTTGCCATCACAAGCATGTTCAGCTGCTATACTTCCCCAGCTGTTAGCATTATATTTGTAGTCTTTATAATCCGTTTTTTTTTTGTCAAAGAGGACACTATATTGTGAGATCAATGAGATTAATTTTCATATTGTTTGACAGTATGAGAAGAATTACGTAACTGATGTGCAAGAGATCCAGTCAGTGTTGATCAGATCAATGGATGAGAGGAGCAGCTGTTTTAGTAAAAGCAAACTTTTAGACCCAGCACAATGAATGGTTAAGTTTCATTTTCACTGTGCCTGGGTTCTGCTGCTCTGTGCCAGCGTGTGCTCTGCGCTGCAATAATATGGAGCAATGAGCAACTTAACAGTATATCTATTTCAACAGCACTCCTAACGAACAATGCAGCTTCAAAAATAGAAAATCAAAACGTGGCAGGCCGCCACAAGTAAACGAATGTGTGGGAAACACATTCATGCTGCGGGAAAAAATAAGCTCTTCGAAAAGTGAAAGTTTTGGACTTAGTGTGGATAGGCTCAGAGAGATATATGGGCTAAATTTATAAATTGACATACAGTTAATAAGTACAAATTATTTTCATGAGTTATCTGTGTTTGGTGTGAAAAGGCCTTAGGGCAGTCATTTAACTTAAATGTGCAGAGTATGCTGTGTAGCTGGGTCAGATCAAGGTTACAGTCTACAATACACAAGTGGCGTTGTTGGTGCCACTGCGTCCCCACATTCGGACATTTCCCATAAACCCTGCTGCTTCCTGTATTCCCTCCTCTCCCCGGTGTCTTATTTTACTGATGAGAACAAACATGTTGGAAGTGAGTTTATTTATCACCATCCGTGATTTGAAAGCTTTAGTTTGATTTCCATTAGAAGAACAGCGCACTCTTCCTGTTTTGAACTGTTAAAGAATCCAACAGATTTCCTGTGAACTCTACCCAGCAGTGCACAATGTACAATACAGGAGAGGACCCATAGAAGCTATCAGTCTCCATGGTGATGGTCATGTTTATTTACGCTTGGATAGCCAAGGACTTTCTGCCTGACTTGGTGACATTGTTCATTTGGTTCTCTGCTTGAACCAAGATGCTTTGCTGTGACAGCTATGCTACTGCTCCCACCCATTTTGGCAGCTCGCTGTGTTAATGTCAGGTCAGCCTTATTGGAAGGCTTTGTTTTCCTCTCTGCAGAGCCCTCAGCTCTGCTTGTTTATCTCATTCATGATGCTATAACTCAGCATTGTAATTCTTAGTCATCCAATGTGTTGTTTACATAAATAGATTATAAGCACTGGTGCATGGTTCTCATTTTCATAACAGTCGGCACCAGAAACCAAAAATCACGACATTTTTGCATATAGCACAGGAAATAGTTTAATATTGCGATATTAATGTTTAACAGAATGATCATGTTGTTCAGGGAAAAGGAACATGTGATGTCAGAGGAGCATATTGGTCTCAAATGTCTGTGTTGCTGTGTGATTTTATCCTCAAGTGCTTTTTGTGTTTTTGTTCTGAGGATGGCATGGAGCTCAGCTTGCTCTGGTGTTTTGTAGTAGCTCTATACTAACTTTGAATCAGAACTCTGTAGGCCAGGGGTTTAAGACAAACAGCACATCAATTTGTTTGTACCCTAAAGAAACCTTTGACTTTCCCAACTTTGTCTTTAATTTCACACTAATTTCCTCTGTTGTTTCACACATGCAAAATGTTTTTCAAACCTTAGGAGCAAGACAAAATGACATGAATGACACCATTACAGAGTCTTGCCTTTCCTACTGGTTGAAGGGGAAATTTGGCAGGGTGTCACATTTCTACTGAATTGCCAAGAGTCTTTAGAAAACATGGCTTCTGATTTAAGGATGTGTTTTGTTTTCTTTATTCATGCAGTTGTGTGGAAAAGAGGGAAGAAAGAAGTCTTTGTTTTGAAATGATTCAGCCCACAGTATTGATTCAGTGGGGCAGTTTGCCTAGAAATTAGCTTGTATGCTAGGCCTCCTTCAGAGTGTGCCCCCATTCTAAAAAATACACCACAAATATTTCAGACACTTCTCCAGTGGGTCCTTAAGGAAGCCAAAAATTCCACACCTCTTGCAAAGGGTTTGTCCCTGGTTAACCCTGATGCACAAAGCCTCTTATGTCCCATAGAAGATATAGTTAAATACATACAGGCCAGGGTGAGCTTAGTAATAGCTGTGTAATAAGACAATCTCTGGTTACCACAAAAAAAATGCCACAACACTGATGGTCGGTTTCTTGAATGAATTGTACTTGAATTCAGATACTTACAGTCACAGTCAAATTTTATTTTTTTAACAGCTGCATTTTTTTCAGACAGTTGGGAGACGGGATTTGATTTGTTTTTTTTAAGGAACTGCGTGAACTGTAAGCTACTAACTTCAGAGAGCTTTTTCTGCTCTCTTCAAGAATGAATTGTTATGTTAAATTGTTGTGAGCTCGGAATTAATTACCTCTAAGCAGATAAAAGGAGATAATGTTATCTTGGTGCATTATGGTGCAAAGTCTCTTCCTCTCTGTGGCGCTGCATTGTGTCTGCAGCTGTCTGTGCCAAAGAATATCATGAAAGTCGAGCGCTCGCTCCACAGTAAAATCTGGGGACCAGAACATCCCCAGACGTACACTGCACAGTACACGGACTAGCAAAAACAAAGACTGCTCAACTTGAAGCAGTCTCAGTTGGCTAAGGGGTCTCTGATGATTCAAATCTGCAGCTTTCAAGGGGCAGTCCTGTCTAACACCCCTGTATTTCTTGAAGATATGTGGACACATTTCACAGTGCTACTATGTGGTGTCAGTGGACCTTTAAACTGATGTTTTCAGTGTAGCTCAATTTCATGCCAATACATGAAATATATAATATGTAGAGCATAACTAATTTACTATTCATACTTAATGTAGTTGCATTTAGTTTGTTTTCTTTAAATTTTGGTCCTCCTCTTCTTTTAAAAGGAAGTATACTCCAAACATGACCTGGATAAGCTTTACCTAAAGGATAGTATATTTCTAAGAGTAACAGACAACAGAGTTGCATTTTAGCACTTCCGATTCCCTCGTCTTGAAATCAATGGGTTTTCAAGTGTTTTTTTGCTTAGATACCTAAAATAAAGTCCATCTAAAATAAACATCAGTAAATAGTCCAGTTGAGAACTTTGAAGCTTTTACACATCTAAAGCCTGGGAAACATTGTGTAATTTTCGGCAGTGTGTTTGGTCGTGGCTCTAAAAAGGTGGTCCTATGTTGCACAGTGACAGAGGTTCAAGGATGGCTGTTGTCACGGAGCAGTACCATGAGCTTTTTGTCAAGGGAACCAGAATGACGTTACCTTCTGGGTTGGCCTACAAAAAACATCATCGCTGCAGCAATCTAAGAAACTATAAGAGTCAGTGATATGTGCAGCTCAATCTACTGTTCAAAAACAACAATGAAATTTATCACTATGATAGCAGGGAAGAATTTGATTGTTTGCAGTGAACTGTAATGATGGCAAAAGCTTAGAAAATAAGGCCCAAGTTGAAAAAGAGTGTTAATCATGCAGAGTTTGTCAAGGGACTGAAGCTTCAATTGCTCTCTTTGTGCACACCTCCCACCCAACCTCTGAGCTCCTTTGTAAATGAATTATCAACAAACTATCCACTTTACCGAGCTTGTACATGACCCACTCATTTACTTTTACGCTTGAACTAAGCCACATTTGTTTTCCTTTGTGTTAAAGTTGTGTTGTGGGCTGGCAGGTCATTTTAAGTTGTCACAGGTAATGAAGTTTACCACATCTTATTTTAACCCAAGACTCCAGCCTCACTCACACCTACCTATGGTCACCTAATACCCCCAGCTGTCAATAAATTGGCTCATCCTGTTTGTCTGTCGCACTACCTCCGCTTCCTCAGTCTGTTACTGGAAATAGACGCGCGCCAGGTTCTTAGGTAAGGGTCTGTGGATTAACAGCTTACTACAATAAAACCACTCAAAACAACTGAAAACAAGGCTTTAATCTGGGTTGTCGGCACAGTGTTAAGACTCTAGAAACTCTTAACAGAAGAAATTCATGAGCATTTGTTAAGTTTGATTAAATGTTGCACTTATAGATCAATCAAAACTTACCCAAACATATGAAGTCTGAAAAATGAGAAAAATGAGTGTCAGGGTGTATAATGACATTGTTCTTGGTGAGCTGATGCTTTAATGATTTATGTCATTTTTACCATCATGCTGCAGTTTAAAGTTTTTTTGATGCTGCAGACTTAATTAAGATGGTGATGATTTAAAGCTTGCTGTTTCTTCTAGTTCTGTAGTTTCTTATTGTAGTTCTGTGGTTCTTTAGGTCTTTTGTGATTTCAGTGGTTGGAATGTTTGTGAAAACTAGTGTACCCCTGGGCCATAATGTATACTTTGTTGTGTATGTCCACTTGCGTCTGTTATGGTCAGTGTGGTGTCCAGTCCCACTGTGTGCAAAGCAAGCAATAACCATGACTTGTTCCTGATATGTGTGACAGACTTTACCTTCTAAAGAGATCTTTAAGTGATTGGGATTCTGACAGCGGCAAGGTCTTCTAATCCGAGCCAGCACGGCAGCTCGCACTGAGATAACCACTGTTGAATCGGTGGCCCTCACTGACCTGCTGCATTCAGATGGACACGAGCTGCCTAGAGCAGGTTTAGCTGCCCATCAAGCGAGGCTAGCTGGCAAGGCCTAGATGCTACCATCTGTCACCGACAGACAGCTAGCCTCGCTGACCTCGCATAGGCCATGTGAGGCAGAGCTAGGCTTGCCAATGCAATCTGTCACTCCAACAGACCAGTAACCCTGGAGAAGGGGAGGGGAGGGCCGTGTGCAGATTGGAGTTCATTTCTGTTGTCATTGCACCTTTCACAACTGCGCAGTGGAATTAAAAAAAAAAAAAACGTGAGTGGGGTTTGCAGTGCTGTCAATCTGTAACTTGTAATGTTTTATATTCATTTATGTATGGGTTTTGATTGATCAATATTTTCACACGTTTTATGTCAAGTTCTAGCTAAGAACTAGATTCTTACAGAGTTAACCTGCTATTACTATTTGGTTGTTTGCCACACCAACAAAAGTACAAAGTGAGGAGAAGCACACAGAGCAAACCTCTGGGCATCTTTCTAACTACACACCTTAAGAGTTTCTTCATTTTCAAACCTGAAGTCTTCACCCTGAACTGGGCTTGCTGTGGTTGTTGGTGTTACACAGTGTTTGTGTATACAATGATTGCCCAACCCCCCTATTGTTGTTTTGCTTTTTTATGCCTCTGTGCTAGTGAGGCCATCGATCCATCTGTCTGTCTGAACTATTCTCATGAAAGTGATATCTCAAGAACACCTGAAGACCACAACATAGTGGGTGACATTATTAAATAACCTAAAGTTTTGTGGGCTCTATATACTGCAGTGTGTCTGTATGTGTGTGTGTGTGTTTGCTCGCTGCTACGTTGCTTACCTGGCAGCTGCAACTCTGCCGCTATTTCCCTCCGTGCTGCGTCCTTCTTAACGCGATCATAGTAAGAGCTGGAGGACACATCATACAGGCAAGGCTTCTGCTGCCACAACTCCACAGGGTTTTCCTCTTTGCTTGAATCCCATGCATTTCTTTTACCATGTTTTGCCTCCATGGCAAGCTGCTATCTGTCTGTTTGTTTGGGTTTAGTGCCAGTGTGTCATTTCATGCTGCATTGCCATTGGTTTGTTAAGAAAGACGTAGGGCGTTACAGCAGATGCACAGTGAGATGGTCATCCCAAATTTCGGACACTGTCAGAATTTTATCCCGGGCTGTCTTTGATCGTGAAAACCGTGACAATAGCCAGCCTTGAACCTCTCTCACTGTGCGAGGTGGGACCACCACTGTAGAGCCACGACCAAAGATGTTGCCACATTTCTTTCGCATTGGTCAGCTCTCATGTGGGACAGCCAAAAATCGCATAGTGTATACTGTGTACTGTTCCATTGCTCCGTGCAATATTTCAAACTGATGTGCTGTCAACAAATACTGAAAATGACAGTTGCTTTATTTTGTGGACGAATTTTGATGAGCAATAGTGGTAGTGCTCATTTCACTGACCAATACATTGCATTTTCTGTGACTACTTTATAAGAAAAGTCAACTTGTGATTCACCAGTTAAATTCTTTAAATAGTAGGAAATGTTTTGTTTGCAGTAGTAACTGCAGCGCTCCACAGATATTGAGTATTACTGATGAATATCTTTTCTCGTAACACGTCTAGTGTAATCAGTAACACCGGTGTTGTCACAACTTCAACCAATGAGAACATTTCCTCACTGATGCGCTCCTAGCCTCAACTAATGCTGACTCAAGTGAAATCACTTTAGGCAATTTGTCAGATTTCGCACAGTTCCCTCTGAAGACACAAAACGCTTTACGTTTCTATCACTTGTCCAATAGTACATATTTGTAAACAGACTTAATGGGTAAAAGCAGTGGATGTCCTCTCTAACGTAAACATTAATAAGCATGCTACCTTTTAAATAATAACAAGGCAAGGTTAGTTTAAGCACAGGTATATATTTGTCGTGCAGCTCCATGTCTTTTGTCTGAATTACAGCCATAGCTATGGATTACTGCAGGCTGGTTTGCCTGGTTATGATAACAACAATATAAGTGAGATTCTATTTTTCATGTGTGACTCTTAACTGGGCTACATGACTATTGGATGCATTTTAGAGAGTGAGAGACTATGAAAAATATCAGTTTGCCTTAAATCCTCCCATCCCCCGCTGCCTGAGTGTCTTTCTGCTTCTTTCTGAAAATAGGCCCACACTGCCAGGTCTCAGACAGATCCTTTAAATAGGAATGAGCCCCATTTCCTCCTGCAGAGTAGAATCAGAGCAGCAGCCATCACAGCTTGGGTCTTCCTTACGTATTGATGCAGCAGAATGTTCAAAGAACATGAAACCTACATGGTGGATATTATTATCACAGCCCAGGAGGGACAAAAAAACCACATGATGCAGTAAGGCACATCAGTTTGGGGTGGCAGTTTGTGAGTTTATACAGCCATTTTTCAGGCTTTCAGAATAAACACCTGCCATTTAAAGAGGCTCACTCACACCTGCAGCCTGTGCCATTAACATAGCTGTTGTCAGTAAAGGCAACAGTTTCATTTGTTAACATGAGTACATTAATGTAAAAGTAGAATGGCCATTCACATACTACCACAAATAGTTCACTAAGTAAATCAATGTATGTGTGCCATGCAGTGTCAGAATGCTGTGATGTACAAATGACACCAAAGTGACACTTTTTTTAGTTACAGAAAATGGCAGTAGGGAGCATAAGTGTGCAATGCCCAGGTCATAGTATATTTTCTAAGAGGTAAATGAAAGGATACAGTATTACTACATGCATGCTCATTATTATGCCTGAAAGGGATCATACATTGTATGTTTGCATGTGTGTGTCTGTCCATAGCTAATCTTGCAAACTACTGGACCAATCTGCCTAATATTTTGTGTGGACATTTTTGACTGTATGCTCAAGGACCTCTTTTGACTATGGTGATTCCCAGTTGTTAGAGAAAAAAACTTTTTTATTGACTGTTTGATGTCATCATTGACTGCTGACTTTTTGCTCCTGCAAGTTGCAGCAAAAGCATAGATCAACAGGCATTTCTGGAAAATTGTCTCTGCTGAAAACAAGAAGCCTTACCATCTGTTGTAAGCCACATTTTGTCCTTTTATTGTGGCTGTAAATCCTCGTTTCCACTAAGCAGTCGGCTTCAGTTCAGATACGTTCTTTACACATCCAGGGATGCAAACAGATTGTTTTTCGGCGACTTTCGCTTTTTTCATGTCAGTTTCGGTGACTTGTGTGAATCGAGTAGATCCGAGGAGTTTTTTCTTGGGGGGGGTGGGGGGTCCACACCAATTTTCCCCGGTCGTCTTTCACGACCTAGAAACACTGCAGTCTGTTGACTGGTCAACAAAGAAACCGCTGTTCCTACAGTGGCAACAGTTAGCAGCTATTGATCAGCTACAGATATAGGGTGCATACGACATCTATTGTACGTCTGTCCTTCCTGGAAGAGGAATTCCTCCTCAGTTGCTCTTCCTAAGGTTTCTACCAAGTTTTTTTTTGGGGGGGGGGTTTCCTTATCCACTTTGAGGGTCCAAAGGACAGAGGGATGTCGTATGCTGTAAAGCTCTCTGAGGCAAACTGATTTGTGATAGTGGGCTTTATAAAGAAAGTTTAATTGAAACTTAATTGATTGAGA
>JAPZEB010000021.1:2836840-2870032 GCA_029783705.1 Chaetodon striatus | reverse complement strand
AGCATCAATTTTATTATTCTGTGACTAAAAGTTGTATTAAAATGTGTATTTGCAAAAATTAATAATGTATATAATAAAAGATCAATATATGGTATCTGTATATCGATACAATATTGCTATGCAAAATATTGCGATACTATGCTGTATTGATTGTTTCCCCCACCCATACTGAAAATGCTGCGCAACCTGGTTTTGTAGACGATCAGCAAAGTGCAGATGTTCTCTTCATCGTTGGTTAAGGGGAAATATGGCGAAAGCTGGATGGAGCAGTGACGTGGCTATTACCATCCAGTAACAACCGTGCCTACACTCAAGAGCAGTGTTGGCGGTGGAAAAACAAAACAGATCTACAGTTTAGGAACGTGTCCATATAGGTTACGGACAGTTTTCAGGGTACTATACCGAAAGTGTTTGGTGGAAAGACGACTAACAACTGACATCTATGGAAAACGCTGGTCTCACTTTGAACTGGAGCATCTGCAGATTAATTCCATGACTGATATATTACAATCCACTAAAGTTAGGCATAATACGAGATGAACAAGTCAGCTGTTTTGGTTATCTTTGCTGCCATCTCAACTGTAAGGGAGCCAGAAGGGACAATTCAGTCAGACACAGCTGTTCCACGTGTATGGTCTAGAGTGGCTGGAACGTGGCTGCCTGGTGGACATCAGCACTCAACTGAGTGCACTTTTCTAGTTGCAGGATGTATTTGTCAATCGAGAAGGCTCAGCAAAAACTGCAGCATAATTAGCAGAAGCTTTAAGATGTATGAGTAGTGACTGTAGTTGGTGTGTGTAATGCATGCACTGGCAGTAAAAACAAGCGCCCCTTACGTACTTCCCTCATGTCTGCATGTACATCAGTCGTGCATCTTATCACTTCTGTTGCAAAGAAGAATACTTGATTGATATAAAGTTAAATGTGTTGTGACAGCAAGAGGCGCATTACCGCATATTGATAAGGTGTTATATTTTTATCACACCTCTTTGAGCGAGCTACAGCCTTTGATTGGATGTTTCATTAGCCTGTGTTTTGGTTAATGAATTATGTATGCCAGTTCATAACCAAAGGCAAATATGATTTACTTAGTGATATTGATTTCATATTGTGAGGGACAGAAGCTCTCTCACTCTCAGTAATATGAATTCAGTGTTGCTTCCTCAGTAACACGCCACAATTAGTAAACAGGTTATGTGCTGCATGTATTTAATTGCCGTGTCCTGATTTTCCTTTGGTGTTGATTGATAGTCTTTGCGGGTCTCTCTCTCCCGTCCTTGCTCGTTGAGCTGTGACTTGATTTAAGATTTACTGTACAGGCCAGTTTGCCACTAGCAGCAGTCACAAGGGGAGAGAGAGGGAGGGAGGGAGAGAGAGAGATGGAGAGAGGAGGGAAGAAATGCAGAGACAGAGATTCCCCTCTATCCCATCCCCCCTCTGATCTCCCACACTGTCAACACAGAAGATCCTCACTGCAGATGGTGGCTCCACAGCACCACTGCAGTGGGATGGTGGTGGAGGGAACTACAGTGCTCTGTTTACAAACCCATGGTCCTCCCTGGGCATTGCTGCTGTCAAATGGGATTTGAGCAGAGGGTCTCAGTGATCTGTGACTCAACAGGCTGCAGGTTTTCATTTCATCCCAACACAACAGCAGGCGATTTGACTTTATACTCAGCCTCCCATCTTGTTTTGAGTGTATTGATCTAAGCTGCTGTTGTATTTGATTCAAATAAATTCTGCATGCTCTACAGCCTCACTGTTCTCTGTGCCCAATACCACACACTATGAAATAAAATGTATTGTTATATAAATTTGTCTGAACTAACGTCTAGATTATCAAGAGTTGCTTATTGTTATAATATGTCCCAGATTTATGATTTTTTTTTTTTAATCAAGACGAATTTCTGTCATAAGTCAATTACTTTGTGCATTTTTCTGTGTTTAAGAAAAATATGTGTGGACAATGCAGGTTTTAATATGCTCATTCTATTTGAATGTTTGCTTGTTTTAAGAAGAAAAGGTGTTTACATCCACCCTGCGTAGAATTGAAATATGTCCAACTTTGATTCTACAAGTGGAAAGTGCAAATAAGACTCTTTGGAAGATTACAGTGTGTGCTGCTACATTCAATGCTGTGCATGAATGCACTCTGTATACAAACAGATGGAGGACAGAGGCTGCAGCTCCTCTAACGTACTGCTTTTGCTATGCAGGCTGTGCAGACACGCTGTAAATCAATGGGCCTTAAAGTTGTATGTCAGTGTAGTGTTGATGCAGTCGCTTTAAATAAGAGTACACAGTTGTACATTTATTGGTTGATTTATGCCTGTAATAAGCTACAGGCACATTCTACTACCGTGTATTGATCTTGTCTTGTCCTTTGAGCTGGTTAACTGGCATCCCTAATGGAAAGATAGATACATATGTAGTGTGAGGGAGTGAAGCATGCTGAATTTCAGCATGTGAGTCGGCATCACAGGATCGAAACAAACTGGTAATTTATTTTTTTTTTAGCTGTTGAACTCTTTTGCAGAAACGATCCACAAATCTTTGTGTTATTGTTCACTGGGGCACAGAAAATGTTCTTTGTTCTTTCAACATTGGGTTGTGTTGTTAATGTGCAAAGTGGCTAACTAGTGTCTTGAATACCTCCTGTTGGTGTTCAGGTTTCCTTGTTGAAGGACAAATACAGACTACTTCTGCCTGCTGGTGTGGAGAGTTGTTTCCTCTCATGCAAATGCAGAACATACTGGAATGCCTTGTATCACTTTTTTATTAAGTGCATTTTTAATATTGCAAATTCAAATTGAAGTTTTGGTAGCCTACTGGAAAAATAAAATAGCTTTTTCAGTCCACATGTTGCTGCAATAAAAATGAATGAAATGAGATGAACACACTGAAGACTTCATTTTATTAGATAAAAACATATTCTGGCAAAATGTTTCCTTAATTTGCAGTTGAAAAAAAGGTAATAAACTGCAATCTAAAGGAATATATGTTATAACAAAAAATTGCAATAATATTGTATTGTGACCTAAGAATCATGACGATACTGTATCAGGGAGCCTCCAGTGATTCCCAGTCTTTGCAGTGTGTTCATGTGAGACATAAGCAAGGTGAGGCAACACAACAGTCAGCCTTTGTTGCCACCTATTCTTTGATGTTTGTTTTGTGTGTCCGGGCTTTAACATTAAAGAAAAACAAATGTCATTTCTTAAGATAGCAGGTCTTTTTCCACATACGATAATAATAAGAGGAATACAGTCAAGTTTAGATGAGGTTTTAGTGGTGATGCAGTGAATCCTGCCTCAAATGTTGGCCAACTCAGCTGCAGTAATGTCATGTCTATCAGTTTCTCTGTGACTGTTGCCTTAAGTTTACAAGAAACCTTGTGTGGCAAGTTGTGGCATTTAGGCAGTGGAGCCAGTGTGTTAAGAGCCTGTGTGGGGTTTACACTGAGCAGAAAAATCAAAACACATGCCCAATGTACCACATAGGCCTAGCTATACACATATTTTATTTGTGTGTGTGTTTGCCAATGTTGATTCAGCTCTGTGGTCATTGTTGAGAATTTGTATGGGACTGCATTCTATTTAAATGGAATATTAGTAATACGCCCTTTTTTATATGGATGATGGAAAATAGAAAACATGCAATAATGTCTCAATACACCACCACAGACTACAGCCCCAAAAATCATCAGAATTAAAGCAACAACATGAGGTACAGAACAGTTTGAAGGTATTTATGTTTTGGGCACTCACTAACTAGTGAAGTATTTTTCTAATTAACTTGTACTGAAAATATTCTAAGTTAGGTTGTTTTGCCCTGCTGAGGCATTTTCAACAGAAGCTGTCATAAATTTCTGTCATAGACACACAGTAACCACAGTGTGGCATGGTTAGCAGGGAGCTGTAATGTTTGCAGTATGGAACTGTTGTAAATTGGAAGTGAAAGCAGCCCGACAGCTGCTTATGATTTAATAATAGCTCTAATTCACAGTACAGTGTGTCTGCAATGCCCGTGCTTCATGGAGCGGCAGTAACTACTCATTTCAACATCACACACTGTTGCCAGTTAGCATCAAGCTATTCCGGTAGGTGTTTTTAATGGTGATAAAGTTATGTCTGAGCTGATTTCCTCATCTGAGGTGGTTTGCATTATATTTTCTGCTTGCTGACAGTCCAGTCCTCTCTAAATAGAGACAGAGGGTCCAGGCACAGATAAGTGTTGCTGTGCCAGCATGCCAGAGGACGACATCACCTCTTTTTGTGCTGTCTTGGCCAAAGAATGTTGCCTGTCTCCTGGGTAGACAGATCCCAAACAGCTCAGCCATGGCAGCCGTATTCTCTTGTGAAGGTGATGCAACTGGCTCTAGTGTGGAGGCTGCTGCTGCTGCTGTTGTAGCTTGACTATGCAGGATTAGAAAATGTTATCACTGGTCACAGGAGTAGGCCTGTTCTCTCTTTACACAATGCCATGTGTGCTGTTTGCTGTAGCAGTGACCAGTTTCCCCTCAAGTTATCATTAAAGATTAATCTCATCTCCTCAAATTACCTGTGGAAGGTATATGATGATAGCATCACTGTGTGAGGAGAGCGAGAAATGGTTAATACAGTCTGATCCTGAGTGCGTCCCGCCCCCCCTGGGTTTGACATTCTGCAAATGTTAAGGCCACAGGTCATACTAAATGTTTTGCCGTGCCAGACGATGAAAATCTAACATCCTGGGAAGTGAAATGTAACCTCGAGCTCACAGTACCCATGAGAGTGTTTCATCCACTTAAATGCCATTAAATGCACAGAAAGTCTCCTTCTCCTGGGAGAGGGGGCTGCAGACATTGAGCTCCAGGCATTACATGGCTGATTATTCTCAGGGGAAATGGGCTTTGAGCTGCTCCTTATTTGGGATCGGCTCCCTGGCTCCCAACGAGTTTTTAAAGTTGTGGTTCCCAACCTTTTTAGTTCATGAAACCACAGACAAAAGCAATGTCGAATTGTGATCCCCTGAAATGCACAGACTAAAGAGGCCATACCACAGGAGGTGTCCCCACTTGTATTTTTCAGTTGATAGTGTGTAGTGTGAGGGTCTGAGGACAGTGCAATGTCATCTGCTGTCATAGGCAAATTGTGATTTGTGATATTGGGCTTTATTAATAAATAGAATTGAAAAGTTGATTGGTACTTTGATTGTTAAGTGATGAAGTTGTCCAGTGAAGGAGAAGCAGCTCGGGGAGAGAGTACACTTTAAAGGTCCAGTGTCTAGAATGTAGGGAGATATATTGGCAGAAATGGTATGTGATATCCATCACTACGTTTTCAATAGTTTATAATCACCTAAATCTAAGAATTTTTGTGTTTTTATGACCCTAGAGTGAGCTGTTTATCCACATACGGGGCGGGTTCTTTGCCAAGGAGTCTGCAATGTTATTTCTACAGGAGCCCGGAATGGATAAACCAAACACTGGCACTGGATAGGGCCATTCGTGTTTTCGCATCTGCTGCTGTGCACACAATTTGAGTTTTCTAGTAAACCAAAGGTATGACCCGTCCTCTGATTGGTTAGTACTTGTTACCTTCATTGGTTTGGCTGATGAGGTTTAGGCAACAGAAGTGAGATTGGTTCGGGTAAGAATGTCAGGGTAAGCCAATAAGGTATAAGCCCCTGTTCAGAGCTTGAATATTGTGCCGTTATGCCACATTGCTGCCTTGCAGGTTTGAATCAAAGGTACAATGGCAGGATGGAAGACATAAACAATGTCTGTATAATGGACGGGATCACGGGCAGCATGGGTGTGACATTTTGACAATGTGTGCGACCCACTGCAGGAGATTTAAAAAGTAGCTGATAGCAGTTAGCAGCTAACACAAAGAAGAAGAACAGTGACTAAAAATGTCAAAAAAAATAGGGAAAACGATAAGGTCCAGGAGCTCCTCACCCTCTGAGCAGAGGACAAGATCAGCTGCCATATAACAGACATTAAATGATTGTTATTGACATGTCATGCCATTGTTATATATTATAGGTCACACTAGAGGCAGACTCTGGTTTGTTACGTGTCACGCCTGTTAAGCCTCTTTTGCTTTCGTGATGCCGACATGCTGTCTAAAGTCACACCGGATGTTGCTGTTGTTTGGTTTTGTGTGAACATACAAAGGCGGCATGAAGAAGGCACTTTGTAGCGGCTCTTTGGCGCGACCTCTGTGTAAAAAGGGCTTGAGAAGTACAGGTCACGCCTCTGCTATCACAGGAAAACGAAAAATTCATGCTTGGCATACGGGAGAAGTTGAAGTAGGTTGCAGTCTGCAACCTCACTGCTAGTTGCCACTAAACACTACACATCAGATCTTTCAGAAAGTGAAAGACTATTTGTTAATACTAAAGAAGCACAGCTGAAGAAAATATTCACTCTGTACATTGACTAAATTACTGTACCTCCTGAGAAGTAGCTGTACTGCATACCAGCATACATGTAGCAAGCTTTTAGGTAACATGGGAATAGAGAGGAGAGTTCATCAAAATGTTGTAGTTCTAGTCAAGAGGAAATACACCAGATAACCTCAAGCTACCATAAGTCATCCAACATAGGCCCTCATCAACAGAATGTTCCCAATTCTATTTAAACTGCCTTAAGCTGTCACGGCTGTGAAGAGTTGTATTAAAATCATTGTTACTGTTCATTTGATCATCCACGCTGAAACTGGAACATTCAGTATCGTGACAACACTGGTGGGAAATGTTGTTCAGGCTAGGTGAAACCTGTTGAGAAACTTGATGTTTGATGGTTGTGTCATGGATTGGCCTGATGGCAGATGGGTCTTAAGACTCAACCTTCCTCCCAATACTAACATCTGATCTGCATCTGGATAATGATAACTGATCTTAGCACCTTTGTATTTCCACCTGGCATTAAAATACATTCATGTTATCTTGATTCTACCTGCATTGTGATTGGATCTCAATATGCAAAAATTGTAGCTGGAGCTTTATTTTTTGTTGTGTGAATTGTGAGGTAATGGTAGATATAAAGTATTGCTGTTACAGTGTGTGCTTGCCTGTATTTGACCGGTTAACACAGTGCCTTGTGGGGGACATTTCACCCAGAGATACAGAAATAAAGAACATAGATGGGATAGACCTGTTACATTTTTATAATTACACATATTTTAGTAGCACTACCTACCTAATTGGTAAAGCTTAAACTAGAGCTGACTTTGGCATGCAGTAGGTCAACTGTATGTCACATCTCCACGATCATTTTAGCAGTGACATAAGCTTTTATTTTGGTAGACATTTAAGAAAAGGATTTTAAAAGGTCCTCATTTAAAGATGCTTTGATGTTTAAAAAAAACAAAAACAGATCTGTGCATACTTAAATTGTCTTTATTAAAATGCAGTCACATGTATCGTATCCCGAGCAGCAGTAGTGTTAACGGTGCGTGTTTCCTTTCTCTGATGAATCTCTCTCTTTGTTTTCCAGGCTAGGTGTGTGCGTGCTGACCTCATGGTGTAACAGGAGTAAAGATGAGCATTAGCAGTGATGAGGTCAACTTCCTGGTCTACAGATACCTACAGGAGTCAGGTATCTTCTCAAATCCTTATTATATTTATCAAGACTGCATTTTTTTTTTTCCCCTTAAAATGTCTTAATATATTTGTTATTAACCAACTTTTACTAGTGCTTAGTTTATCAGTTTGCTTTCCTACTTATCTGATTTTTATATCTGATATCATATTGTTGTTTTGTTTTTCATTATTTCTAAATTTAGTTTTGGATTTAGAAGGTCCAAACTATAGACTGTATGTAAAGATGGACGATGTGTCTCCACTTACCACCACTGACAGCTACCATGTTGCACTGGTGACATTATTTGGAGCCAGGGTCAGCGCAGTAGTGATTTCTGCAGTGTGGGGCTCTCATCCATACACCTGTCTGATCAGTCTCAAGCACCACTGATCATGATCACACCAATTGGTACACGCAGCTGTCTGTCCTGAAGTCAGATCCCCTTTTTATAGCACCAAATAAGTGACTAAAATCAAACTTACAAAAATCAGAAATCAGAGAAATAAACACTTGAACATTGTGTGATAAGAACTACCTAACCGAGAGAAATCATCTTTGGGGAAAAAAAAATACTTGAGATGTACTTGGCCCATGTCAGATCTGCTAACATGGAGGGGCGGGGTTTCTGACCCACACTGCAGCCAGCCACCATGGACCATCATGTCAACCATCTTTTTTGTAGAAGTTTAGACACACATTTTTTACTTATCTGGTTTTGTATATGTATGTGTATGTATATTGTGCACCCCATGCCTATTGAGAGGATCTCTGTTATTGCTTGAAATAAAGGTATATCTAGCAGGCCCCTGTAAACTGCATTTTAGTTTACTGGGTCAACTTGGTCGCTGTGTACACATAACAGCATCTAGTGCCAACATATTGTATGAAATGCACATTTTAGTGAAGAGTGAAGTTATTGATAAAAAAAAATTACACCATACAGATGGATAAACACACCCTCTGTCAGTGTGTGTGTCAGTGTGTGTCCACTACTTTCAGAATAAACCATAGAGTAGGATAAAGTGAGGGGGTTATAACTACTTAATCAGTCATAGATGGTAAACATGCTGTTTATGTAGCAGCTCTACCATGAGAAACAGTGCTAAAGGCTGTATGAAGAGTGGCTGTCACCCACACATGCATACATGCAGCTGCCATGCAAAGTAGAGACTTCAGCCCCTTTTACACAGAGATTTTCCTTTAGGGCTGCTATGAAGTCCTTTCTTTATGCCGCCTTTGCATTTTACACAGAACTAAACAAGGGCGACATCATGCTGCTCCAGTGTATGATTTTAGACAGCATGCTGGCATTTTGAAACCAAAAGAGGCGTGACGGGCGTGACATGTAACACAGCAGTATCGGCCTGTAGTGTGACATAATAAATACATGTCATCGGTAGTGCTTTATATACCATGTCAACGGCATAACATGGCAATAACAATCATTAACCGTCCCGTCATATAGGTCCTCTGGTCGGACCTCATTATTTATTTTCCCAATTTGCGAACATTTTTGGCTGCTGTTGTTCTTCTTAAAGTTAGCTGCTAACTGCTGTCAGCTGCCTTTTAAATCTTTGCATACATAACATGTTGTGATTACGTTGCACCCGTGCCACCCGTGATTCCATCCTGCCGGCTGTCCCATTTATACTGACTTGGTTTTGGCACTGTTACTACCTCTGATGCTGGCTTAAAGCTGAGTCAGCTGTGTCCCTCCATTCCATGATTACATCTTTTATAAAAAATGGTGAGGCGGAATGACAGCGTGAAATTCCCGCCTTAAAGAGACAGATGGGGGTGCACACTGAGAAAGAACTTAAGAGCAGTTGGATAAATGGTGTTACTTTTCACACAGACAAAAAACTGGATAGTTAAAATGGGTCTCTAAATAATACTTCATTGGCCAGTAGGCTCGCAGGCTTCCTGCCCTTTGTGTGTGGACCTGTGTAGGTGTGACAATAACCTTTATCCCTCTGTGGTGAGCTATGTAAAACAAAACCCCCACATCACTGTGGAGGAGCTGCCAGAAGGCTCAGTTCAGCTGGCACTGCTCCACTGTCGTGTGTGTATGAATGAAACCATCTGAAACTTTTCTTCCTATGCCTCCTATCATATTTATTACATCATATAGTTTGTAAGGCACAGATGGCTTTTGTAAATCAAAAAATCCTCTCACAGTTGTATTGTTGTTCCATCTTTTATTGAAGCATGAAAGTGGAGCAAAAAGCAATCAGGAGACTGTGAGAGATTACAAGCCCAGCCATGTTATCATGTGGTGCATTTTTCATAGATGGGGTCTGCACTCAGCTGGTGCTGCTATTATGAAATTGGTCTTTTAAGTCCAACATGTAAATCCTCTTTATTTGTTAAATAGAGGCTGCAATACAAGCATTCTCTGAGAAATGCTCAAGAAATTGAAAAGTAAAGAACAGTAGCAGGAACAAGATGGCTTCATGGCAGTGGACAAAACACAAAATGTAGTTCTTCAATAAATCATGAGGGAAATATTATTTCCTGTGATATAGAGAGCAGTATGTTGTTGCCGTCCAATGTTCAAAATATCTTCTTCTCTCCTGCCCTCTTTCTCCCCCTCTCCTCCTCTCCTCCTCTCCAGGGTTCTCCCACTCAGCTTTTACGTTTGGTATAGAGAGTCACATCAGCCAGTCCAATATCAATGGTGCTCTGGTTCCCCCTGCTGCCCTCATCAGCATCATCCAGAAGGGCCTGCAGTACGTCGAGGCTGAAGTCAGCATCAATGAGGTGGGACACAAACAATATAAAAGAAACTCTCCTCTCCTCTCCTCTCCTCTCCTCTCCCCCTCCCCTCCCCTCCCCTTCTCCCTCTACCTCTCTAACTGATTATTTCTCCCACTGTGTAGGACGGCACATTATTTGATGGGCGGCCCATTGAGTCTCTGTCCCTGATTGATGCTGTGATGCCAGACGTGGTTCAAACAAGGCAGCAGGCCTACCGGGACAAAATGGCCCAGCAGCAGGCTGCCGCTTCAGCACCAACATCGGCCACCGGAGGCAGCATCACTGGCAACGCCAAGAATGGAGAGAATACTGCCAACGGGGAGGAGAATGGAGCCCATGCCTTAGCTAGTGAGTAATATGTTTACCAGTAGAAAAGAACGTCTGATGATGACGGTTGGCTACCTGCAATTTTTACGCTGTTTGAACAGTATGTTTATTAAGGAGGACAAAAATGTTTTGACCATGGGAATAGTAGTTTGACAAAAGAATCGAAAAAGTGGAATTCTTTATTTATGAAATTTTAGTTTATATGCATATTTTGACACTATTAGGGTAGATCACTTACACTAACCAGTGGTAAAGAAGTGCAAAGATCTTCCAAAAAGGTTGATTGCAATGTATTTTCTGTACATTCCTGGCTTGTTAACCTGACCTCCTGCTTTGCTATGTGTCACCCCTTAAACGCTGTGCTTAGACAACCATGCAGACCTGATGGAGGTGGACGGAGATGTGGAGATCCCTCAGAACAAGGCCATGGTCCTGAGGGGCCACGAGTCATAGGTCTTCATCTGTGCCTGGAACCCAGTCAGTGATCTGCTGGTATCGGGGTTGGTCTTTTTACCTTTCATACCTTCTCCTGTGACACTTGTCTTAAATACTTATTCTATGTGTGTGTGTGTCTTGATTCTTTGGCATTGTATGCCTTTATGAGGCAGTGCCAATAGAGAGATGATATGCTGAAACAAGTTCGAGCTATGGGGCAAACACCCCCAACTGGACTCCAACCAAGTCAGCATCTTAAACCCTAAACCATGGAAGGGTCTATTTATTTCACATCCCCACATTCTAGAAGCTGGAACCAGCTTGGACTAAACAATTAACTGAGTAGAATTTGGTGGTTAAAGGTCAAGTAGACTGTGACCTTGTATCTGTCTCATTTGAACATGATATCTAAAGAAGACCTTGAGGGGGTTTCTTTAAATTTGGCACAAACATCCACTTGGACTCAAGAATGAATTGATGAGAAATTGGTGGTCAAAGGTCAAGGTCACTGTGACCTTACAAAATGTATTTTTGTTTATTCAAAGTTTAATAATATTGAATATGTCGCACTTCTAAGTCACACAAAATTTGACACTGCAAATGCCTGGGTCCCCAGTAATACACCAACCAAATCTGAATTGACTGGATGAACAGCTCTTGAGATATGTGAAGGTGTCCTCTACAGACAGACAGACAGACAAAGATTCCTTGCTTTATAGTTAGATGGGTATAAACTGTAAGTGCAACTTGATTGGTTTGCGGAGGCACACTAAAGCCAGGTGGTAATTCTAGCTTTACATATTACATTAACTTTATAATATCAATAAACTGTATTTATATACATCTTTCATACAAGAAATACAGCTCAAGGTGCTTAATAAATGTGTCGTAACTTTCAGTGGAAAGTTGTTGTGATATTACTATCGCATTGTGTAACATGCATTTCAGTTTTTTAAATAAATGATGAAAGGAGTTACTGAAGGTTTTGCACACATTTGAATTTTAGTCAAAGTACTGCATAACAGTTGAGTACAGTTTACTGCATTAAGCATTAATTAGATTTTTTTTTGCCATAATGTGATATAGATTAATAAAAGATTTCTTGTGACAATGATTTCAACGTATGACCAGCTACAGTATAATGGCCACATTGTGATCAGTGAAATATGGCAGTTACAGGAAACAACAGTTCAAATCAAATGTAATGATTAGTAATACAACATCGCTACAAGAGGAGCCTACTTTTGTATTGAAACGTTGTTAATGTTGTAATGTGACTGTCTGTCTTAGGTCTGGTGATTCAACGGCTCGTATCTGGAACCTGAGTGAAAACAGTACAAGCAGCTCTACACAGCTGGTTCTGAGACACTGCATACGAGAGGGAGGGCAGGACGTCCCCAGCAACAAAGATGTCACCTCGCTAGACTGGAATGTAAGCATGCTAACACATTCATCTAACATGTGAGTCACCCTGCATGGGTGCATTCATTTCAAATATAGGAACGAGTCAAAGTTGTAGGTATGGTACAAATATTTGTCGTTTATGTCAGAGTGCTATTTCATGTTATCATGCTGCTTGATAGCCGAACTTTTTTTTAATGTGTTCTTATTTTTTAATGATGGTTTCCAATCTGCGGAAAAAAAACTTGGACTTTTGTAGCTACTGCATATAATTTTAAATGTTTGAACTCTTAATAGGCATCTATAGAGATCAAAACCAAAGAAACATGCTTTGTACTGAATGTCCTGCATGTACAGTTCTATATACACCACAAAGGCAAATTGCAACAAATGTCTCATCACAGAGGAACTCCCAGAGCGCTGTGAACATAACTGTTGATGATGTCTAACAGTGGAAGATCATCAGAGAGTGGAATTTTCCTTTTGTTGAGCCAGTGGATTGTAAACCTGAGCCAAGGGCAGAGGCAAAAATTTCCTGGAAAGCGTCCATGCTGATGAAAAACACAGGCCTCCCTTCTGATCCCAGCTGAATCACAGCTAACGCTCATTCAGCCTGGACTCTGTGAGGCAAATTCTGAAACTGCAAAAGACAACGTGGGCCTGTAAACGTGTCCAAACTGGACTTTCCAGGCTCATCTGTCCAGCACACACTCTCTGAGCCACTCACACTTCTCTCTTTATCTCTCTCTGACAGAGCGAGGGCACACTGTTAGCAACAGGCTCCTATGACGGTTTTGCCAGAATATGGACGAAGGATGGTGAGATGACTTCAATTCATCAAACATGAGCATGTGATGTTTGATCATAGATTTAGGGCAGAATTACATACCAAGAGTTATATCATATAAAAGTGTATTTCGTAGTATGTAATATATTAGCAAATATGAAAGAATGAACACGAGTGTTGCTGTGGAAACACAAATGAGTGTGCTGTGGTGATTTTTTTTTTTTTTTTTTTTTGCTTATCCTGTACTGCAGCCTGTATGCCACATGGCTGAGTTAATCCTTGAACAATGCTGCCACCTAGAGGCAGGTTTGCATATTGCCATTCAACTGTTGACCCTTTCTGTGTTATTTAGACCCTTAATGGCTTGTTGTTATTTACAAATTTGATACTTACAGATTTCCTTCCCTCTCTGTGTGTGTTGCTCCACAGGGAACCTGGCCAGTACACTTGGCCAACACAAAGGCCCAATCTTTGCCCTTAAGTGGAATAAAAAAGGCAATTTTATCCTGAGTGCAGGAGTAGATAAGGTAAACCAGCATTTATTCTCTGAATCTGCTCGAAGTCAACATGTTACCTTTTAGTATGATTTCTCCTGAGGGCTGGGAGATTTATTGACTTAACGCTTTATGTAAATTGTTGTCATTTTTTAAAGCTATAGGCATGAGACTCGCTTTGGCATTTTGGTTCTCTTGTTTTCTCTTGTTGCTCTCACAGACACACACTCAAACACACACACAAAAAAACCACACAAACATTTTCTGTGAAACACACTCCCCTGTTCATCCATCTCCATATCCAAATCACCCAGCCCTATTTGTCATGTAATATTTTGATAAGTCAAACAAATGTACTGTGTAGTCATTGATAGCTCTAACTGTACATGTACATGTGTCCTGCCAGACAACAATCATATGGGATGCCCATACAGGAGAAGCCAAACAACAGTTTCCTTTCCATTCAGGTACAAAAGCATCTCTTCTTGTCACCTGAAATGATCCAGCTTTGCCGTTTGATCGTGCTAACATCAATCTTTCCACCTCCCACAGCTCCAGCACTAGATGTTGACTGGCAGAGCAACAATACGTTCGCCTCCTGTAGTACAGACATGTGCATCCACGTCTGTAAACTGGGACAGGACAGACCCATTAAAACATTCCAGGGACACACAGTAAGTGCTTTGTGTGTGTGTGTGTGTGTGTGTGTGTAGTTACACATCTGTATCCTCACTGCCAATGTGTATCTTTGCAAAGCACCCAAAAGGAGATTGGAAAAGTGTTACTGTTACTGATCAGATAAATATTTGGCCTGAGGTGGTTTGGATGGATATGTAAGTGTTATGTGGGACCTAGTCTTTACATAAATCACATTCTCTGCATTTACCTTTATTAAAACAGTACGTTATCTACCTTTTTTCAGTTGTAAATAGTATTGTAGGAAGAGGACTGGATGGCACAAAGACACAACACACTGTATATACTGGACGCCACAAACAACGTCTCTGTGTTTGTTCACCTACATTCCCTCGTCCCTCTCCTCTGTCTCTCTGCAGAATGAAGTAAATGCAATCAAGTGGGATCCCACAGGGAACCTGCTAGCCTCCTGCTCAGACGACATGACGTTGAAGGTGAGCAGAGACCTAAACCCGGAGAAATACTGGACATATTGTGTTATTAATATCACTATCACTACTACCATAAAGGAAGAAATGATGTGGTCATGATGACAGTGAAGATGACAGACAGCGGTCAAACTGTATAATGACTTGTGTTCATGTATTTGCTACATCTGCCATTTAATGATGAATCAGAGTAAAGGATAATTTTTTTTTATTCCTAGATTTGGAGTATGAAGCAGGACTCGTGTGTTCATGACCTGCAAGCCCACAGTAAAGAAATCTACACCATCAAATGGAGTCCAACCGGCCCTGGAACCAACAATCCCAGTGCTAACCTCATGCTAGCCAGGTGAGTGTCTGTGCTACAAACAACAATGGTATGCTAGTTAGTTGGCCAATAGAAGGAGGACAGAAGGACATTCTCTCTACAATACGCTCTGGCCTTTTGGCTTGCTGTTCACACCAAATTTGTTGCTCATAGTACTTTGTAGTCAAATGCTATTATCATTTACTTTGCTAGATCAGTTGCTAGAATAATAACTAAATTAGTCAGTCATTCTTCTTGCCCTCAGTGTGCCTTTAAATGGGGATTATATCCTAAACCTTTTGCTGCAGTGAAAAAAGTTTTCTTTCAGCTGTCACTTAAATGGTGTTCAGCAGGAGGGAAAAACTGTGTTGCCACCCACAGAGATCAAGCTTTCATGTATGTTTGACTCAACATTACGTGTGAAACAATGTTGTAGAGAATTGAGTTTCTGAGCTGGATTACTTAAATGCATTATGCTACACGATCCGACAGTTACTGCCTTCAGCGCAGCAGAGAAGCAAAATGTCCTTCTGTGTCCCAGTAACCTAAACTCTGCACAATAGTTTTATTTGTGCATGTCTGCACGATAATGCTACATGTTTGAACAGTGTCCCTATTTCACAGCAGCATTTCTGTAACTCTGTTACTCTGTCTGTTATTTCCACAGTGCATCGTTTGACTCCACAGTTCGTCTTTGGGACGTGGAGAGAGGCATCTGTATCCATACGCTGACTAAACATCAGGAGCCAGTCTACAGCGTGGCGTTCAGCCCCGATGGTCGGCATCTGGCCAGTGGCTCTTTTGACAAATGCGTGCACATCTGGAATACACAGGTAGGAAGAGAATGGGATAGACTTTGTGTTTGTGAACTGTACATCCTTTTATTGAAAGCCGTGGTCACAGGAATCCTGTCTGGTTAGTCTGCAGCATCTGAAGGTGTTTTTGCAGCTCAATAATGACATGTGACACCACACTGTTCAGGTTAACATGCTGAAAAATATATTATAAAGCTGCAAGCTGTGATACACAGGTCCTCACTGCATGGGTGTAAACCAGGTAATGCACAGTAGGGGTCAAACTGAATGTGACAAAGGGTGTGATGAATACATATAGTCATGGGAAAAAAATAGGACATCCCCTGAAAATACTAAGTTTACCCTTAAGGAAAATGGACATGTCAATATTTGATCTTCTTCCAAACAGTATTTATAGATAAAGATGATGTAATTGAATCAAAAACAAAATGCAGATCAAATGTACATTTGTGTAAAGAAGTTGAAAACAAAAAGGTTTTTGGGGTGTCCTATCTTTTTCAGGATTATTTTGTTTTTTGTAACCCCCAAGTGACAAATGTGGTACTTAAAAGCTGCTTCAGTCAGTATTTTTTAATTTAGCCATGGCTTAGCATCGTTGTTTAGGTTTTTGCTGCAGCTCAGCTGTCATCCACCCTGTTTCCAGCTGCAGCAGCAGTTTTCATCAGAGAAGTTCTCATAAACTGACTCTGTGCCATCTGCCCAGCACTAAACAAGAAATTTAGCAGTTTGAATGTTGGGCTCACATTCACTAGGTGGACACAAATACAAGTGGACTGCTGCCCCCAAGTGGCCAAAGAAATCAATTAATGCAGTATTAAGGCTCCTGCTGTGGCCTGTTGTGTTGTTGGATGGACACCATTAGGGTTGAGTTATTGGTCAAAATATGGCAAAAAAAGAAGAAGAACTGACATAAAATAATGCTTTTTATTTTCATAGGAACAGCCTTAATTCTACCTATTATTTGTCTCTTAACTCTCTGTTTCTGTCTCTTGTGCTGCAGACGGGCGCTTTAGTCCACAGTTACAGAGGGACAGGGGGGATCTTTGAGGTTTGCTGGAATGCAGCAGGGGACAAAGTGGGAGCCAGCGCATCAGACGGATCTGTAAGTATACACAGGACTGTTTGGATGGATGTTCTCTAGCCAGGGATGCACTAAGTAATGCACGAAAATCGCCATTGGCTGATATTGGCCTCATTGACTGTCATTGGCCTATCAGCAAATAAGATGACTTTTAACGGTGGCAGCAGCTGATGTTTTTCTGTTGTGTCACATCAGTTTTGGTGCAGGCTTAAAAGCAGGACATGAAACTAATGGGGTCTCAGGGACAGTAAAAAAAAATGTGTTTGGGACGAACAGAGATCTTCCTAGGGATGTCTTTGAGAGGTGAAGATACCGTAAACTCCAGCATCAGGGCACACACGATATATTTTCCCTGAAAATGAGTGTCAGTGTTGACATTGGCAGGAGGAGAGCTAGTCAACGCTAGCTGTTTGCTGTTAGCTGTTAGTAGCTAGTGGCTGGAGCTGACAGTTGACAGAGGTTGCATTGAGTTACATTATGATCCGTTCAAGCTCTTTTCAGTAAAAATGAATCTCAGGTGAAAAAAAGAATTGAATTATAACATCATGATGCATTCAAATGTAATTGTTGTGTTAGAGAGGGAATTCATATATACAGTTAAAAAGATTTTGTCGCATTTAAAAAAAAATATTTATGTAAAAAAAGGTTCTGATGAAAACAATGTCAGATAACTCAATTATAAACCAACCTTTAAAAGTAGTGTAATGAAGGGCAGAAATGACTGTAAAATGGGTCAGTCATTTTTATTCCTCCACGCTGGCAATTTCACTGGCCAGTTATGTTTTTGCGTTGTGCATCCGTCTGTCCAATTCTCATTGATGCAATATCTCAGGAAAGTGATGAGGGAATTTCTTGAAATTTGGCACAAACTTCTGCTTGGACTGAACAGATTTTGTTAGTTGCAGGTCACTGTGACCTTGCGTCTGTCCCATTCTCATGAAGGTGATATCTTAAGAACGGCTTTAGGGAATTTCTTCAAATTTGTCATAAACATCCACTTTGACTCAAGAATAAATTGATAAGAATTTTGTGGTCAAAGGTCAAGGTCACTGTGACCTCACAAAACCTTTTTTTATGACTACCTATACTATGCCATTTTTATGCCATTCTATAATATTTTTATGGCACCATGATGTTTTTAATGACTTGACATACTGTAAGTTGCTGTTTATGTATGAAATTTTTTATGAAAGTTTGATGGCCTTCTATACTATGGCATTTTTATAATGCCTGTAATAAAGATTAATTTGTTTCCCTGGCAGTGAAATGGGGACACATAACAACAAAATAGTACTGGTTATTGGCCAGATCTTTAGAATCTTACAATCAGTGCATTCCTGTCTCCAGCATTTATTATGAACATTTTGTCATCAGTCCTACAGATTGATCTCTGTCTCTCCTGTCCCCAGGTGTGTGTACTAGACCTTCGGAAATAGTGCTGCTGTTTGTTGGAAGCCATGGACCGACCATGAATGTGTACATAGCCAAATGACTGTCCCTGCCTGCCCTGCGTACTGCTCACGCTTACGACTATGGCCCCGCCCACCGACAGACAGGAAGCAGGAAACAGGAACAGGAAACAAGCACCCGACACAGCAGGTCCAGACACAGGGATGAACAGATGGATGGACAGACAGACGGATGGATAAACGGGCGGATGGAAGCGCCCCTCTCTATCTGTGCAGACTCTTACAGAGATGCAGAAGGGACGCAGTGAAAAAAGAAAAAACTGATAGACAAAAAAAAAAAAGTTACAGATCCGTATATGTACCAAAATTTGGAAGCTATTTTGCTTTTTTGATCTTTAAACCATGCTCATCGTCATGAAAATGAAAAACAATGAAAAAAGTGTTGATCTTTGTTACTAGTTGGATCTCATTGTGCAGACATATCAACTTCTCCACCATAAAATAGGATGGCACTTAGTTTTTTTAAATTTCAGATCTCTTGTTTCAATGTTTTTATATTTTTTATCTTTGGGGAGGGGACAGGGGCCGGTCAGGTCAGAGTTTTATTAATTGGAGAAGTACATGCATACAAACACAATCGGACACGCACACCAAACAGTTCTCAAAAACAGTGTCCTCATCAAACCAGTGTGGCAAATCTAAAGGCTTTTTCTCTCCTGTATTTCAGTCGTGGTTTCTGCAGCTGCAGCAGCTCATACGGTTAACCTCAGAATGCAGTAGTTCACGTGTTGTCTTCTTCAGAGGACAAACTCTGGATTTCCCCTGTACATCCACCTGGCCACATGACACAGACGCTGTACATCCAGACGCTTTAAAAACAGCTCCTGTGTGCACTATTTGATCTAGATGGTATGACCCACATGGTATGACAGTTATATGGTTTAAAACATAAAGGTTCAATTGGCAAGAAGCTGACCTCCACTTCAGTGTTCAAGGCTGTTTTTAGTAATGCAATGGTAAATCAGGTCCCATCTCTCATCACATACTGTCCTCAGTGAGTAGGATCCCATCACTTCCTTTTACCTTTACAAAACAGAGTTCACTCATCTGTGACACGTCAAACAGTTCTAATTTGATTCAGCAAACACACCATGTTGTGACATGTGGTGGTGAAAAAGCAGAAGTGTTGTTCTATGTTTAGATTTGGCAGATTCTCAGAGGTAGATGTTCTGGAGGCTGACATAATCTCAGTGAGAGGGCAGAGCCAAGGAAAAAACCTGCTGAGTAAATAATATCATGACTGTAGAGCTCAGCTCTGTTGCTGCATTCACACAAAGACGGTAGAACATTACTCTGTCCATTTCAGAGTGTTTACACATTATTCCAGGTCCTTCATTGAACTTTTTTTCTTACCTCTGCTAAGATGTTAGAGGGCTTGTTTGTCAGCTCTAAAGACTACTGGTCGTAAACCAGGTACAAACAGGTTGTTTGTTTTTAATTAGCTGAATCATTAGTGTAGAATGGGATTATTTACACGTGACTGGCAGCAGTTGTGGCTTTGCAGTCATTTACAATGAGTTTGACACTACTGACAGTTTGTTTTCATCAAGCTGTCAGAAATACCTGATATCTCAGACCCTGCATTTATGAAGTGGTCTAAACATACCAAAATGAACGCAGGTGTATCTTTGTATGGAAACAATCCCTTATTCCTCACTGTATATAACAAACACTAAATAGTTCACTCCAGTCACATTACAGCAAGATTTTTGGACACGTCATCAGTGACAGGTGTTGTGTCCCATGACTGTAATTTTTGTATGATTTTTTTTGTAATGAATTTTTAAAGCACTATATAGAGCATTCAGATAGTCAGATAGTGGTGTTCATGCACACGGTGCACTATTTCAGGAGTGATTTGGGACACAGCCAGCCGGCTTAACCAGGTCCAACTTCTAAATAGCCACACCTGCCTGAGGGAAGTGAGATCACCTGTTTATTTTTCACTCTGCTACTTCCCTCGTCATGAATGAGTGGTATAACAGTCAATTTCCTTTAAATTGTATTTAAACTAAAACTGAGTCTTAACCATTTAGATTTGTTAGTTTGCTAACTCTTCCAGTGAGGGGAAACCTCCAGCCCGTTCTCATCCCCAGGTCGTTAAATACTGACGCCTTGTTATGCTCCTCTGCATGTGATATCAACACCAGAGGCACCCTTTAGTGTCTTTCTGAGACGCACCGGGCTGTCAGCTAACTCCACTGTTAACCCATCTGTGGCAGTAGTTGACGCTGAGAGTAACTGATGTGGTATAAAGAGTGAGAATGTCCACGTAGGGTGGAAGGGAGCAAACAAAACAAGACTTTTACCCAGGAGAACAGAGTTTGTACACCATGTGAAACCAAAAGTTAATGTTGTAAAGTGACATTACATAATCCATGTCAAGTCGTTAGACGCTGACATCACTCGTGACAAATTAAGGTCACGTCATGTTACGTTATGTAACAGATTTACTTATTTTATTCCAAAACATCTTTTATCTGAATCTAACAGAGTAGTTTTATTGCCTTAATCTAACTGCGACCATTTCACAACAGAAATCATGCGTATAAGAATGCGTCATGTAGACATGCTGAAGGGTGCCCTGTGCGTCGCTATGAGACACCGAGCAGTGTTTAAGTGTTGGTATATGATGACCTAGGAATGAGATTGGTTTGTTAGTTCTGTTCCTTGGCTCTGCCCTTTGAAGGTTTACGTCAAACAATAACTTGATGATATATTCTTACTCTGCCTCCACGACTTAACTAAAATTTAATTCAACAGAACATTTCTGTGGCAAGGTAAGGAGGGCCAGTGTGACTTTAGGCTGAGAAAAAGACATGACATTCTGTTTGTTGTTCCCTTCAGATAAACATCACAAAACTGCTCCACACAGTCTCCTGCCTGAGATAATGCAGCCAATTAAGACTATTTTTTCCCCTTGTTGAATCATGCTGGCTAATCCCTGGCAACAGCTGACTGCCCACAGTTAAGCTTAAAAGCAGTTCCAACATTAAAGTAAGATCTGGACATTTTCATTTTTTTCTGCTTTTATTACTGTTTGAAGACAAACAAATCAGACATCAAGAGGTCAAATTTGAGTCTTTTATCCTCAACATGATAGCATTGGTGAATTTAAAATAGTAAAATATTGAGTTCGGTTCATCTGCCCTCTCACCGTTGCTCTTGGTTCTTCACCACCAGAACTCTGCTCACATTTCCCTCGGAGGTTCCTTACTGACTAAACATTTTATACTCTTTTAAAGACAAATTTAAAGTTACATTTTTGTAATTTCTTTGTAGATTTGAAAAAATGTGAATTGATGATTTATTGGCAGTGTTAATTTACATGTTCTATAAATTTGAAAGATTTTTTTGTTTTGTTTTGTTACTTTGATGCTATTGCAAATAGTAAAGGTTGACCCTGTAATGTAAGGCTCACTGAGCTGAGCTGTCATTCTGAAGGCACCTTGCAGGGGAACACTTTGTCCTCCGGAGCAAATCACCACTAAATTTGTCTATGTTTTAATAAAGAAATGTTTTACTTTTTCTTTTGCTTGAATCTTTTTGCCAAGTTTTGTCCCAGATAATGACACGTACACAGAAGACAACTCAAAACCAGTGAACTCTTTACATGGAATAAAATTATACTTTTTCAATCAAGCCGAGACCTGAGGGAATTTTTCTGGTTCCCTTTTGTCATTGTGACAGTTGGGAGTCATACAGATGTTTTGTGGATAAAGTTGCTCTGGGAGCAGATAGAATCTCAATGGTTGAATATGGAGTTACATTTGTGCTGAATTTGTTGGTGAAAAACAAAAGTTTTGCAGAGTGTTCAGAGTAATCTTCCATTTCAGCCAGCTGGAGTTTGTGATTTCTGATTGGCTGTTATGTCTTTATTTTGATCATCAGTAGGATTGCTGGTCACTTAGGCAGTAAGGAATGACTCTATAAAATAGAATTGTCCAAAATATCTTTATCTGTGATAAAATGTCATAAACCTGATTGGCTGGAGCCAAATGACAATTTTAATATTAGACTGAAAGCCAGTGAAACACTAATCAAATCATCCAGAATCTTCATAAATGGTTCAAATTATTACAATATATCTTTATTTGGATTTTCACTTAACAATTGAATTTTAAGGTTAAAGCTTTAGTTTGTCTTTACTTGGAGGTTTGATTAAAAATCATTACCTCTGCCTCCAGAACTCTGCTTCTGAGAAACGTTTGTACAACAACAAATCTGCTTTATTTTCTCCTGTTCCCCTGTAATAAATCGGACAGTTCTACTAATGGACTTCTAGAGTGTGTTCCCATTCAGAGTCCTATGTACTATTTATTTGTTTTTCCTCCCTGTATTTAAAGCACTTCAGCCAACAGGTATGAGAAAATCTTCACATGGGCAAATTCCTCTGATGTGTTCATGCCATCCTTAGGTCTGTGCCACACAGTATGTCTGGGTTAACGTGGCCAAAGTCGCTGAGTCAGCCTTTATCTGTGCCGCCACAACATGTCAGCATCATGTCAGCCCAGCAGCATCTCTCCCATGGGCTCTCAAAGCCTTTGTTTTTTCTTTCTGCAACTCACATCACATCGATCTGTTGTCATTCAAGTCAGATCAGTGAAACAAAAGTCCAGAATAAAATATATTTTGATAAGAGATTTGAGTTTTTATTTGAGAGTGTGTGTGTGTGTGTGTGTGTGCGCGCGCGCATGCGTGTGTAGGAATGCTGAGCTAACACGGTGGAGTAAGAGTACTCATGTCCATGTTTTATTCTTGTCAAAACAAAAAAGAACAGCTTTAATAAACCAATTAAACATTGATATCAAAGAGCGTGAACCTCCCTCATGCTGGTGCTTTCTGAGCTACACAGCAACAAACTAAAGAGGCATGCTTCACTCTCACTGTAGGCTTTTTTACATGAGTGACTTTCAAAGTGACTGAATAAGAATATCTTTCGCACTTCACATTCTTGTAAAGGGAATTTGCAGCCAGTTGGATTTTCATTTGGATTTCAGTAGCTTCCACTGGCTCCACACAGGCAACGAGTGTGCACTGCAGAGTTAGCCTACAGCAAACAACACATTCCACAGCTGTATCATTTATGTTTATTTATAGGATCTTACTGCAGTAACAAAATGAGATTAAAATAAATGTGGATGGAATAGCATTCAACAAATTCACATTGTAGTTCACCAGAGCAGAGGTTCCCTGCTCCTGGGCTGAACACTGGTACTGCAGCCCAATCACCAGAAAAATTGTCAATGTTGTACGTTTTTGCAAACCAAGGACTTGTTACATTTGTACATTGTATTTTGTAGCAGCTACATTTCTCAACAATGCCGTGGGTAAAGGTCTTGGAATGTCTGTCGATTCTGTTCATACTAGAATCCAACAGCAACTTCACTTTCTGAGCAGACTCAGGGTGTTTGGGGTTGGACAGAGGACAAAGATGGGTTTTTTTTTTATCATGCTGTGACAGAGAGTACATTGCATTATGGAACTTCAGCTGTGTTTGGTCATTAATCAATTAAGTTAAAATCACAAGTAAACAAACTAGTGCACACAGTAGGGTTACAACAGTATGAGATTTTCATGGTCCGGTCTTAGCAAATATTATAGTTTCATAGTATTACACAATGACAGTAACACTTCAGTTAAAAGCCCAGTCCATTTTAGCCCCGCGTGGCCGCACATTTTGACAAATAAAGGCCTGTCTCAATTAGAGGTCTGGACTGGTTGCCAAGCAGTTAATTTTTTTAAAAAGAAATTCTTGGTATGTATAAAAGCAGGTTGTTGGCTACCTGAAATTATGTGTCTGTTCCTCGATTATCCTGTAAGTTATTCATATTCCTGATTAAAGCAAATAATAGCCTGGGCTATTAATTGAAGTTTTACAGTATTATCAGTCAGACTGACCCTTACAGGAATGAAAATGGAACTGTTCTTTTTGGTTGAACAAACGTGTTGCTGCTATAATTGAAACCATTTTTTTATGGAAGTGTGTAAAAAGTCTCCTTTTTGAGAATAAATCAAGGAGAGATTCTCCATCTAGCTGCATATTTTTTTTTAACATCGTAGATAAGCTAATGTACACAGTATGATAACCATCAATTTTCATACCGCTGCAACCCTGGTCCACACAGTTATGAAAGTAATGGGGGTCAGGAAGCATCTTTCCTCATCAGAAAACTCATCTCTGATGCAGTTTGACAAGAACTAATCTGCTCAAATTGCTCGTTTCACACTAACTTTCTGCTGTTATTGGGTTCGCTACATGGGTTAAGCGTGCAGTTTGTCACTTGTTCTGTAGAGTTATTGTTGTGCATTGAATATAGTATTAAATATCCATAAAATATGTCACTTAGTCAGGGGTTGTCAGTTTACTCAATAACAGAAAAGGGGTCCCTTTGGGAAAAAGGCTAGGGGCCACTGCAGTAGAACTCTTACATCCCTGTGTCAGTGAATCTCCTAAACTCAGGACATCAGGAGGGTGTAACATGAGGAGCAGTGTTGCACGTAGTTATTACTTTGACTGTATTTGTCTGTGCTATGCACTTCTTGACAGTTGTTTCTGCACTATGTGTGCATTTATGCGACAGCCTTCATGTACAAGACAAACTTCCCTATAGGAACACATTAAGTAATCTGGAAAGATGTGGTTAGGTTTACGCACAAAAGTCACAGTTACGGACAGATGATGTTATGGCTTAAAACACCCACATCTGGTGCCACAAAAGCTGCTGGGAAATGCTGCGATGTGTCAGTGAGAAACACTCGCGTTCAGTGCCAGTGAAGGGTTTCCAAAAAACAACTGATGTTGGTCTTTATCAATAGGCTGCAGCTTAGCAGGCATCTCGCCTAGATGACATGCTGTCCACCTCAACCTCTGGATGACTAAAGTCAGCACATACATTACCTCATGTTAGAAACTTTGATATGAAACAAACATACAAACCTAACATATGGTTTGCAGAAATGTATAATGGCCACATTTTCTCCTGGCGACTGGGCTGAGTCCTAAACAAGATGAAACATCATCATTGTACAAAAAAAACAACCCAGTAATGATAAAAGAATAGTTTGAAGCTTGTTCGTGTTGAGAGGATAAATAGAGAAGGATCATGCCTTAATCAAGATGTGGTTGGTGTGTGAACATGCATGTGAACAGACTGATCTGAACTTCATGTTTCAGTGTGCACACTGATGCAGAGTGGAGAAGGATCAGCTCCCTCTGGTGGCTCATCAGCAGTCACATGATCAGTGTAAAAATGGTCCAAGGTGCATTTTTAAGGGACCACTTGACATTTTACTTAAACAGTAAATAGATAGCTGTTAAATGGACTAACTTCATAATAATCAAGCATAAGTGAACATAATCATATACATTTTCATTTAAATAAATGCCATTTTTATTCTCTGCATACTGCATTGATAGTTATTTCACCTTTAGTTTATTATGTAGATTTTCCTTAAAACGTATATTTACAGTTCTACAACAGCAGAGACCAGATGCATTCAACTGTAAACCTCTGTATTTCATCAGATGTATAAAGCATTGAGGCCACTATATTTAAAGAGACAAAGAATATGAGCCCTGTTTAATAAGTAGTCATGAGAAAGTGGAGTGCAAAAACACAAGAAATGGCCAAAAATGCCATTCAAAGCAAATTATGCTTCTATTTAAAATGCTCAAACTGTATCAAGAGCTTACTAAGAGTGAATACAATATAAAAGCACTTGCAAAGCTTCTGGTTTTTGGCAACTTCAACTCCTGCTGGTCGTCTGTGATGTAGCTGCCTGAGGATCAGAGCAGGACGGAGACATTGGCTGCTGTTAAGCTCTCAGTCACATTGTGGTAGAGTGGCTCCTGACTGTGACTGTAGAAAGGCAGGTAATGAGCCACGTCTGCCAGGGTCTGCAGGACGTCGTAGGTTACTGCAAACAGGAAGTAGGTGGGGAGCAGCCAACTGAGGCTGAAGACACAGTCACCTACCGGCAGAGGGACAGCAAGGTGTCTGAAAGGACGAGAGAGAGAGAGAGAGAGAGTGAGAGAGAGAAAGAGAGAGAGAGAGAGAGCACCTGACTGCCGTTCATCCTTGGTAAAGGCTCACTGACCGAGCTGTGCAGCCAAACACTCAAACTCACACAGTGTCGTTTTAAATTCTAGTGAAGCTCCCAATGTTCCCAAACATACCAAATATCTTGAGCTGAATTTGGGGACATTTTGTATAAAATGATCCAAAAAAACATTTAAAATATTTGAATTTGATGGAATGGTGCAGAGGAGGACAACTGTATGTAAGGGAGTAATCTGGCACTGAAACTTAAACATATTTAGGAATAGGTCTTCTAATATGCAGAAAGGTTGCTTTAATGCAAACTGCATATCATGAGATGTGCTAAAATAAAGGCTTTTTACATTAGAGCTGGACTTAACTGTGAAACTTAAGAGGCTCAATATAAAGGCAGCTGTAATGAACATATAAGCAGGTCATTAAAACCACTGACTGCTGAAGTGAACAATATTGATCATTTCGTTACAATGCAATGTTCTGCTGGGAAACCTTGGGTCATGGCATTCATGTGGATGCCACCTGACACACTCCCAGACCAAGCATCCCTCCTCATGGCAATGGCACTCCATGCTGGCAGTGATTTTTACCCAGGACTTTAACCTGGAGTTGCATATTCTGATCCTTGAGAACTGTGAGTCATTTTAAGGCACGTTCTTGTCATGTTTCTTTTCCTAAACCTAAACTCTGTAATTTACCTTACTCATGTAACTGTACGTTAAGGACGCAACGTCATTTGTGAGGCACAAATTCATAGGATATCATATCAACCGTTCTATGAGAGTACACTGGAAAAAAAAAAATCAAAGTTATTCACTTAAACTGTCAGTGGTTTTAATGTTTTGGCTGATCGGTGCAGATATAAGCTTTGTGGTTCATGTGCATTCTGTGTTATTGGTTAACCTCAGGGAACTGTAGGCAACCATGTCTTCCATCTGCACCTGCACCCTGGCAGCAGTTATTCACAGGGGTAACAGTACCAGAAATAGTACTAACAAGAAAGGCACTCTGCAAGCACAACCCCATCTATGTAGGGATCTTTCCATAATATCTCTGATGGAGTTTATTGCAAACAATTCCCATTTTGATGAGAGTCAGAGTGTCACAGTTGCATGATATGTGTGTATTTCCATGTCCATGGCCACACCTTGGTTTAAGAAAAGGCTTTGTTACAATTCTGGCAGTGTTACAATTGTACAAGTTGTTCCAGTAAACCAATGACCCTGAGTGCTCCATAACCACTGCTTTCTGGATTGTTTTGTCACTACTGAACTTTACTACCATCTAGAGGATTTTAAGATACATGGCATTTATTCTGCCAAGGCCACATAACCATGTATCTCACAGTGTTAAAGAAGTAAATGATTTGTATAGGACCTGCTGCAAATGTGTTCTACCTTGGTTCATGCTACAGCCTTCCACTAAGTTTCCTTGAAATCGAGGGAGTCGTTTTTCTGTATGCTTGCAGACAAACTAACAAACAACCTGAGTAAATAACCTTCTTGGTGGAGATGATAACAGTAACAAAGATAATAAAAATGTGGATTTTGTGCAAAAAACATACATTTAATTTTCAGAAAATCTGCTCACTGGCTTCATCTTCAGTCAAAGAAATCATTTATCAACCACTCTCATGTCTCTCACATGACAGATGTATTTGTAAATAGCAGACACTCACTGGAATCTATCTTCTCTGGACTCTCTTAACATGATGAAGACAAACAGTCCCACTTCAGTGTTGAGAGAGAATGAAACAACTTTGTCCAACATGACAACAAAACCCTGAAGAGAGAGAATGCAAACACCAGTGATTGACAGAATTCCAGGCAAGTACTTCATCATCTTCAATCATCACCATTAGTGTGTGTGTATGTTTGTATCATTACCCTGGGATCACACACTGACACGATAAAGATGACAAGAAATGCGAGCAGTGACATGAATCCTTTCGCCATGCTGGAAGAAAGACAGAGAAGAAGAAGAGGCATGGAATCAACTTAATTAGTCAGAGTTATCGTCTGAGAAGTGTTTGAGATGAATCATACGTCTAGCAAAACAAGTCTCTTCATCTTCATTTGTGTGAAGGGAGACAGAAAATAAACTGCAGGTGGAATTATAATGAACATGTGGAAATTGCTGGAGAGACAGGGAGAACATGGCTAATCTCTTCTTTTACTTTAGCTGTTGTCATCACAGGGGATAGACCCTGCAGAGGCTGCGTCCACAGAGCTCTAACTGAAGTTCAGCTTCAAAACATACATCTCTGAGAGACATATGGTTTTACACTATTATTACTACACTAGTGTCACCAATTCAGTATCTGACCATATGTCTCACCTTCTGTTCCTGAGATATGATGCTGAGTCATGGCCAGAAAAGTGTTTTGCAGAACATTATGATTTTACAGTGACTTTGACCTTTGACCACCAAATTCTTATCAGTTCAGTATTCTTGAGGCATTCTTCAGATATCATGTTTACGAGAATGGGATGGACAAACATGCAGATATACGTGCAGACGTATGAACATACATACAGACAAACAACCTAAAAACAGAGTATCTCCGGCCATGGCTATCTCTGGCACGGATGCATAAAGACTCACAAACATAAAGCCAGAAGGTTAGGTGGCGTAGTATAAAGAGTAAAAGTCAACAGAAGGGGAGAGAGAGAGAGGTGGTGTACGAATGGGTTTACCACAGCACTTTGATACAGAAGATCAGGTTTGAGTCCCGTGTGAGTCAATGTTGGCTTTTTATTTTTAGACTTGTGATTATTTTCAGTCTTTAAAGCTGCTGAATATACACTGTGTGCTTTAACTTCAGCAGAATAGCTGAATAGACCTGTTCATGTTAATGCCATATTTTGATGTTGCTAGAATACCCTGGAATTTATACACCCAGGTTGCAAATAGCCACATTGGCTATTTGCAACCTGGTACAAATAGGATTGTTGGCTACAGATACCTGGGTGCTAACAGCATCTGCCCAGCTGTTACATTTCCACTGCCACTAACAGTTATGTATCAACCTAGCACACCAAACTTACACCTAGACCATCAGATCTTTAAAAAGGTGTGTGTGTGTGTATGTGTGTCTCCATGCTTCCTGACAGTTTCTGACATTAACCATTATATCATGTCAAAGTTGTGTCTTTGTTTTGGAGGTGAGAGCAGAAACTGCTGTGACATGTCCACGCTCACCTTCTCGCTGAGCAGATGTGCTCTTTGTTTGGCAGGTTTCGCTCCCAGGCTTTAGACAGCCACTCCAGCCTGCTGCTCCACAACGAGCTCACCAGACCGTCAACTGAAAGAAGCACAACCACTCAGTCCATACAGAACAGTTTTTAGTCTAACGATTAACGATCAACGAACAGTTCTACATTTAAGGAAAAACACTTCTTTGCTTTCTTGCTGAGAGTTGAGGAGTTAGAAGATCAATGTCACTATAATATCCTTCCAATCATTATGAAGTTACAGCCATAGCTTAAAGGTGCCCTGTGGAGTTTTCTTGTCAATAAACAAAAGTCATGTTTACATTCAGTTTCACCAAAAATCCTTGTTTGAAAATGTGTTGAATGTATTTCCTTCCTCACAAAACATCTGCAACCCGAGTGTTTAACACTCCTACAGGTTTAAACTCTGCAGTGAACCTTTAAAGGGGACCTATTATGCTTTTCCTTATTGTCTATCATATATATAACTAGTGCAGTGCCTGTTCAAAACATGCCTGTTCAGAACGGGCTGGTTGCTTGGGCTGTGGTATTTCTGGAGAACTGCTCTTACAAACAACTTCACAACTGATACTGCACTTCCTTAATTCCTGAGCAATGCATCTGGACACCAAACAGCTATAGATTTGCGATGATGTTTAGATATGACAAATATTGAATTATGTTGCTATTCTCATTAATTGTACCCCAAAATAACATACAAAAGGCCCCCAGAGCACTTTTAAAATGCAATGCACCAGTACTACTCACTGTGGACTTCTACTTGTACTTCAAAGGAAAATATTGTACTATATTTACCTGACAGTGACATGTCACAGATTACATCGCAGATTCAGACTCTTGTTGTCTCATTTGGAAAGAAGTGTTTGTGTTTTCACAAGCACTGAATCTTTTAGTGGTACAGCGAACCAGACCGTAACAGCCTCCTTTCACCCCTGGTTATAAGTTACCATGGCAAAGAAATACATCAAAGATCGCCTCTACTCGATGTCAGAATTGCAGAGAAATATAAATATTGAGATATGCTCTGCTCACAGTCTGCTCTCCACAGGACCCTGAAGCCCCGTCCCTGCGCAGAGACAGAGTGCTATTTGCTTGTTTTATACGAAGTTAATTAATATCGAATGTGTCTCGCATCCAAAGCGCACCAAAATCAACACTGCACATCAATGGCTCCCCAGAGATACACCTGCCAAATGTGAAGTGGATTGGATGAACAGTTTCAAGATATGCAAAGGACACACATACAGAGATTCCTTGCTGTACAGTTAGATATTACAATGTCGAATGTTCATATTAAACATGGCCACACTGTCAAGTAACGAGGTAAGTTTATGTGAAAGTAATTCCTGTGAACAAAAACCTCAGGCCTCAGACCATTCTGAATATTCTGTTTCAAACATTTTTTTCTACGTTAGACACAAGCTGACAGCAGCTTGCGATAGATTTCTTTTTATAATCATGTGCTCCAGGTAAACTACTGCAAGTGTTTGCATTACATATACTGCTCTGTCCAAAATGTAACAAAAAATCCACCTACCAGCACCTCTAAAGGTCATTAATTAACAACTTATATATTTTGTTTAATGACCACAAATGTGCAAAAATGGCAAGTTGTGGTTCTATGGGAACTTGCCAGGCACCCATTGAAGGAAGTCAGTGTGCCGGGAGAAATAGCTGTTTCCCCCTGCCTCCAGTCTTTAGGCTAAGCTAAGCTAACAATTTCCTGGCTGTAGCTTCATAGTACAAACATGAGACTGATATTCCATCTTTTCATCTAACTCTCTGCAAGAAAATCAAAAAGTCTATATCTCACTATGTCGAGCTATTCATTTAAACTTTATGATTCTATGATTAAGAAAAAAATTAAGAATTGCAACTTTGATTTGAGCACTACTACCTCCACATACCACCGGTATTGCCATGATTAACATTATTACCATTACACTTCTTTCTACTACAGTTTAAGTAACTTGAGCTATTTTCCTCTTAATTCTAATTGTCTAATTGTCTCTGTGGCAGCAACATTGACATTTTTTAGTAACAGAATAAATGACTAAACAACATTCAAGCAGGAGGAAACTTACTGGTGTGTTTCATAGCAGATCCCATTACCAGGAAGGACACAGTGACGCTGATGGCTATAAACACCTGGATCAGCTCAGCCACCCAGGAGTACGCCCTGTAACGTTCATTAATAATCTACATGGGTCGGTGGGGAGGGTGATGGATGTTGGTGGAAGTTGAAAATGAGGACACAACAAGGAAGAAGAAGGGAGGCATGTTTTTGTACTTTAGAGCATCTTCAAGCTGGTTTTGAAATAAACTGCACACCCAGAAAGATTTTTTAGGGCACGAGCACCAAACAGTGCAAGGACCCTATTGTAATGCAAAGAAATTATTATCATTAATATTTATGCAAATAAATCATATTTTTGAGGGGAAAAGGTGCTCAAAAACTCATCAAACTTTGCACACACATAAGAACTAGTGAAAAAAAAGATATTTTATGGTCTCTTGCTCAGGTGTGTACGCTGTAAAATTGGGAGCCACATGTAACATCCCAAGTTGTACAAAAGAGTCTCTTTGAGTCATACTCTGAACCCAACAGGAAGTCAGCCATTTTGAATTTACTGTGCAATTTTTGTGCATTTTACAGGGATGATATTTTCACAAACTCCTCCTACAGATTTAACCTGATTGACATTTTTTTTTGTCTGTGCCATCTAAAACCCTTTGTGATGAAAAGTATTTAAAAGGTTGAGTTTTCATTGAATGGTGAAACTCTGGCAAGCTGCCAAATTTCCATCTTTCACCACAAAGCAGGAAGTGGTTTGTAACTCCTCTGTACATGGTCCAATCTGCCCCAAACTCAGCGTTCCCCGGCCTGAGCACATCTACTATATACTAATATTCAGTTATAGTTTTAGCACTACCTAGTGGCAACAGGAAATGACATGTTGTGTACTTCAGCTTATATTGTCAATCTGCCCAGCATTTCACGTATTTGATCAGACTCCAGCCCTGAAGAGATCGACCTGCCAACTAGGTGTCATTGCACCACCTACCTGCTACAGTAAATAAGCCTTGGGTGGCAGCTGTGGCTCAGGAGGTAGAGCGGGTTGTTTACTCATCGAAACATAAGCTGTTCTATCCCCGGCTCTCTGCATGTCGAAGTATCCTTGAGCAAGATACTGAAGCTCAAATTGCTCCCAAAGGCTGTTCCATCAGTGTGTGAGTGTGTTAAAAAAACAAAAAACAAAGAACAAGATGCTGGTAGCACCTCGTATGGTAGCCTCAGCCACCAGTGTATGAATGTGTGTGTGAATGGGTGAATGTGA
>JAPZEB010000021.1:2778186-2790310 GCA_029783705.1 Chaetodon striatus | reverse complement strand
ACCATTACTTTAGTTTTTATATGACATACACTTTTAGTAATGAGTGGATCTTCAAGCGTTTATATGTATTAATTTCGGCCGGGTTATGTGAACTGCATATATTCTAATCCTCGCTCGGAGAAAATAAAAAAGGGTCGTGTAGCGTCAAGCTGAGAGGGACTGAAGGCACAAACCTGCTATTTTTAAATATCCCATGGAGAGAGACGCAGCCTGCTCTATTTTGTTATGAAAATGTTGGCGTTCAACCTCATTCTGCGGACAATAAACAAGGTGCAGTCTTTGTCACTAATAATATGGAAATACAGTGAGTGCTGGACAGAGCAGGGAGTGACAAAAACCCCGCTCACATTTAAGGGTACGGTTTCCAGTGGAAATGCAAGGGTCTATGTACCATGTCTGAAATGTACTTTCAGTTTCAAAGGTACCATACCGAAAGTTAATTAAAACGAAGAGAAGTGCCATTTATTTGCAGTTATACTGCATGTCTCAGTTTAGACAATGTCTTTCATTTTCTGTAGATTCTGTAAGTGTGTGAAGGACTTACCTGACATTAAGAATAGCAGCGTAGGCCTCACTGCCAGCTAAGACATAACTAATTCCAATAGAAATGCTGGGGAAAGAATTAGAGAAGAGGAAGAAAAAAGGAGAAAAGAGAGATTGTTAGATCATCTTTTGTCCTGGTTACTTGTCATCTCTAACAATAAAGTCAAGAGTTAAACAAGCACTCCTCTGTTGTATTAAACATTAGGATGTTGCCTCATCATAACACCCGAGGCTATGAACAGCTAAGAGATTTAATTTCAAAATCATTTTCTGTTTGCGGCGCAGTGCCTTGATCCTCAACAACTTCTCTACTTCAGATTTCCTCAAAACAAAAGTTGCCTTTGGGGGCTACTTAAAGCAAATGCTTTGGTTGTATACATTTTGTATGTGCTTTGAGCATCACACACTTATATCAAGCCAGAAATCTGTTTGCAAAATGTTGTGCCTTCACAAAGATGCTGGATGTTGCTTAACAAAATGAGTGTTTTTACTGTAGGCTTCAATCCAAATTGAATGACAAGACAAGGTTTTTGTAGCTCAACATCTGTTCCATTCCTTATAACTTTAAGCCTCAGTAATCTCTCAACAGTTGGTTGTTGAGAGTGCAAATCCATTAGCAGTTTCTCCAGACAGCTAAGTGTTATTTTGGAGAGCTGAGTTACTCCCACACTTTCAAATCTCCTCGCCTTCACATCTTAAGAGGAAATACCAACAAATTTAGGAAGTTTCATGCAGGCTAGTCCTCTTGTATATAGCAGTTTAAGCCACATTTTTGAACAAGAAAAACTTTCCAAAGCAAAGAACAGAAAATGTGTGATGTCAGGGTTAGGAGATGATTCCAACTCAACATATTAACTACAGCTCTTTCAATGTAACTAAAATTATCAGGGATTAAGGGCATAATTTCTGATAGAAACTCTGACGCTCTTTCCTACTCTCCTATACATATGGAACCTTGCCCCCCAAAAACAAGCTGCATATGTTAACACACAATCAGCACACAAAAGCAATGTACAACAGAATGTAACATCTTTGAGCCTTTTCCATCCACATGTGATGGCTTGGCTTGACTCAGTTTGACTCATGGCACGTCAGTCCAGTATGACAAGGATCTCCATTACAAAAGGGCTACCTGCCCGAACGTCTGTCTTTTACAAATGATGACTTGTGTTGAATGATTATGCTCAAAAGCAGTTGGTTGATCACATTATTTGTTCGTGGTTATTGGAAAATCCAATAACAAAGCTCTGCTAATTCAATGATAACCATATTTCATTTCCTATAAATTCCTCACAATACAAGTCCCTGTTATTTTGTTGCTTACAAGCATTAATTGTGAGGCAGCAAAATGTTGGGTTTTAATAAGTGGTAACTCAACATGACACGATATCTGAATGTACAAACAAGGACAAAGGACAGAAACTAAACTCCAGACCACAGAGATTCAGTTAATAGCAACAAAAGTACTGACAGCTAAACACACAGACTAGGGATACACCAATTTTGAAATTCCAAGCCACTACCAATGTTTAAAACAACAATTTGGCTGACAGCCGATAGCCAGTAGCTGATAGCCAAAACCAATGTTTTTAGATTGTTGTTCATTTTTGTTTTTGTTGTTAGCTATTCCCTGTTTTCTGCCAGCATAATAAAGAAAACTAAACTATAGAAAATAACTGAACTGTTTTAAAGTAATTAAGCCCTTTATAACACTAGCTTTGAATGAGAACAAATTCAATCATACACATTTATGGAACAACCTTTAATATATTCTTTTACATAAAATACATCTTTACAAAATAACTTCTTCAAAAGAAAAAAAGAAAAAACTATATATATCAGAATTCCATCTCTAATATCTATTGTATATTGCAGTAAAAACATTAACACATTTCTCCTTTAAACAGCTGGATTTATTCAGGTTTCTCACCAAAAGCTACTGCACTGAGCAGATCATGTAAATATTATAATTTACCTTCGCCCAATACTCATTTTTACTGAACAGATCTTGAACGCATCATATTGTAACTCAAAGCAAGCTCTGTGAGCAGTTAGTTGCTGCCACCAGCTGCTAACAGCTAATGTTGACTGGCTCTCCTCCTGCTGATTTGAACACAGATTTGTTGTTCACAATGTAACATTATCAGAAAAACAATAGGGTGCATGTAGTGAGCTTACTGCATCCTTTCATCACAACAGTGTTGGAAGACTACAGTTTGTCCCAAAACATGTTTTCTAATGTCCTCTGGACGCCAGGATGCTGATTGCTACGAGACATCTCGCCACACAACAGTGAGACACAGAGCCCATCTGCCAAACAGCCATTGTATTCTTTTAGTACCTGTTCATTATTTAATTCATGAGCTCTGCTTTAGCCTGTACAAAATCGATGTGACAGAACAAAAAAACATTGGCCACTGCCATCAGTGAACATCATCTATATTTCTGCATACTGGCTGATAATGATGTTGAGCCGATGAATTAGTGCATCCCTAACAGAGAAATGTTGTTCTCCCTGGTCTCCTGCACAGACATGAGTTGACTCTCACAATGCAAACTTGTTTGAGGATGAGAAGCAGGGTAAGCAGAGGTTGGCCGCTGTAACTTAGATGACACATCAACCCGCTTGGAGATGGTAGGGTACATCTGTGGTCATACTCTGGAAAGGGTCCATCTCGGACGCAGCTTGACACAACTTGCTGCATTTAAACTAGTAATGGTGATGCAAATCCACAGAGCATGGTTTGACTCAGCAAGGCCAAAAGTGCCAATGGAAACTACTTGTTTTCTGGGAGACAATAGGACTTCTGATGTTTTGGACATTTTACCTTCATTCCTCTATGGAAGTGTTTCAGCTATTTTCTGCCATGTTATCCACTCATTAGAGAGGTTTTCCCTTCAATTTATCATCATCTGCATGTGTGCATGTGTATGTAGCTGGCTTAGTGAGGCAGAATAAAGTATAATAGTTTTATGGTTTCATCCTCCAAATTCTAAATATGAATAGTTGGATATATTACATTAAAGCAGGTACACCTAATACATGTATACAGTTATATTATGTATTAACTATGTGCAATTATTTCATTTGTCGTCAGCAAGCTACTTGCTTTGCTTTGGTATCTCTAATTTATCTAATGGTAACTTTGAATCACGTGCATTCACTGAAATCTCTGTGTGTATATTTGCATGTCTCCTTGTGCTGCATACAGTGTGAGTGTGTCATTATCTGTGCTGTACAACAGCACCACCATGTAGGGCAGTACATAAAGACCAAGGGGTGGCAAGGGTAAAAGATGCAGGTCATGTTTTTTGTGTGGTGTGCATGTGTGTGTGTGTGTGTGTGTGTGTGTGCGCGCACATGCGGTGGAGTCTCAGCATTGATCGACCACTAAGCCTCCTTGAACACAATGAGGGAACTATCGATTGGCCAGGTGTTACAGAGCTGCTCGCACACTGATAACAAGACCTTCTACCAGCAATACTAAAAGCTCTGTCCCTCTGTGCCCGAAAGGACACACACATCAAAAAATACACACATCCACTCACAATCCTGTCGATGCCACAAACATAACATACAAACAATACAGGACAATACTGATTTATGCCATACAAGTGTAAAAATAATGTGAAATATCAATAATAATTTAAAAAGGCTCGGACATCATGCTTATCTCCTGATTAAATGCCATCCTGATACTTGTATGCAGATTCAATTTGTATTGCCATTTAAATTTTTTTTTGTACTAGTACTATATACTTTACCATCTTAATTACTGATGTGATCCTACTCATTTTTATATGTCCTATATTTTATTCCCTTTGTTCTGTATGAGTCTAATTTCTTTGTTTGTTTGTTTTCTTTTCTTTTCGCTGTTTGTGAGACTTTAATATCACGTCATGTTGTCATCTGTGCTATGTGTATTGTTGTTTTGCCTGTAATTAATAATAGAAAAAAAGTACTGAGATTAAATGTATTGTGATTTATTTTGTTTTTACTTTTTTTAACAATAGAACACAGGAAAAGGTGAAATAATACACTTACAGAGGCTGTTTATCATGAGACATATTTACAAAAACAATGTACATCTCATGTCAGTCAGTATTTCTGATTTGAACGTCAGCAGCATCTGCCTAGAGAAGTGGTAAATAAATTAATATTTTTTATGTGTTTATAACAGTTTTTATTCCAGTGTGACCTTGCTCTATGAACGGTGCTTCATTATATATACTTCACTTACTTTACTTTACTAAAATGTCACATGTACAATAGAATGAATAAAAAATATATACCTTTTGAAGTAAACTTGAACTACCAGATTTAGCTGTCCCTCCTTATCAAGCTTGCAGTGTTTCCTATGCATTGATTATTGTGATGGCTGCCACAATATCAGCATAGACCGACATCTCTTAATTTTCTTTGTTTTTTATGTATTTAAAGGTCTAGTGTGTAAGACTTAGTGATATCTAGTAGGGATGTAGCAACATTGCAACCACCTGAAACTTTAAATGTGTGCTAAGTGTGTAGGAAAAGTATGGTGGCTGATGTGAAATGCAAAAACTTGAATGGCCCTATCTAGGGCCAGTGTTTGGTTTGTCTGCTCTGTGCTATTGTAGAAGCATTAAAGCAGACTCCGTGAAAGAGGACCTGCTCCGTTTGTAGAGCTAAATGGTTAATTCTAAGATGATGACAACACAATGATTCTTATTTTTAGGTGGTTATTTACAAATTAAAACAGTTGTGAATATTATATTACTGCCAAGCCTGCCAGCGACTTTACAACGTTCTACAAGCTCTCTAGGCATTTTTACTCTATTCAATAAACAAAATAAACTTACAATATGTGGTCTACTTTCGTTATTTAACAGAGAAATACAACCCTACACCTTCTGAATCCAAGTTTCCCTCTTTCATTGAACTAAGACGAGTGTTAGCTTAGTTGCCTTGTTGACTCATTGTAAATCACATTTAATTTAAATTTGACAGAAACAAAATAAAACTCACCAAAACCGTCTTGCCCTGGTAAATGAGTTCACTGTTCCAACAATCACTAACTCTGGTTTAGTCCAAATAAACCATTAGTTCACTGAGTCACATGTGAAAGTTTGTTTTCCCTGTGGTCTCTCTGCTCTATCTCAGCTGTTTAGGGCACAACATGACTTGCTGTTTTACAGTTCTGTGATGCTGTCCCTACCACTTTCAGTGAGCTCAGCTGCCTGTTGCACCAGACTGACCTCTGGTGGAACATGATGTGTACTACAGAAAAAAACATCCTTAATACTGCCTCAACAGTGGTAGGCTAATATAAAGATGAGCATCTCTATTACTGATGGTACTGAAAACCATACCGTTGGGATTTCTAAATGACCTGGTAAACTGTAATACCATGATACTGCCCGAGCCTATTACCTAGACACACGACAGTCCCTCCTGCTTGTCCAAAAGCAAATTCTAGCACCAGGGTTCACAGCAGCTGGGTCTTATCTGTGTAATGGCAGCAACAGAACAATTGCTGATCCGACAGGGAGTTTGCACTGGGCTAGCTGAATTTTAAATGCTACTGAAGCAGCTGAAGGTGCGTGTGCTCGGACCGTCCACCATATTCTGCTTTTTTTGCATCAACTTTTTCTTGGAAAGGTTACGACATCACGTTACTTGCAGATTACCACAGTAGAAGAAGCACCTGAAGAAGCATCTGAATTATTGATTAAGGTGTTAAAAGTCAATTTTTTACAAATTGTAAGAATAAAATTGATGTACTTAAGTTCATCAATTTTTTCCCCATCCTTTATAATTGCTATGCTGTATATAACATTGTGGACAAATAAATGTCCATCCAGTGGTTGTCCCAGCAGCCACAGTTGGACCTAACTCTAATGTAGTTTAGGCTTGTTTTTGTCTGAGGCATCAGTTTTTTTTTCTCAGATAAATATTAAATATCAGCCTATACAATAACTTTTCATACAGTTGGTTTGAGAGAAAGTGTTGTAGCATAAACAAGACTTAAAATAAGAGAGGCTCAGACATGGAGTTGCACATTTGAGATAGACAGACAGCTAGTTTGGGGCCATTGGAGAAATTGATGGGTAACAGAAACAAAATGTTATCCACAGGGGAAATCAAACCCTTTGGTTTTATGGCAAATACTATGATGTGAGTTTCTTTAAATTACAGTACATTTGTAATTAATAACAATGTACAATATTTTTGAGTCAGCAGTAATTGCATTGTGTATTGTTACATACTGAGAACATTTCTAAATCAACCAGTCACAATGGATTCAGATTTTAAAAACAAGTTTCATTTACTTGCTGTCAGGTTTAAATGAATGAGAGAAAACAGATTGAAAACAGGCTGGTCATCTTAAAAAAGCCGGTGGACTGCAGATGCTGCAGCAATGATCATATTTTATCAGGATTTGGCTCAGGGTTGTAACTCTCAATATCTCAAGACTGTGCAGCAGAAGCCAAAGATATTAAGTCTGAAGCTCAAGGACAGTTTTTATACAAGTCTGTGGCCCTGGCTCAGCTGAGAGAAGTTGGGCTGGTCCAGAACACTGAAACTGAAATGATCTGGCAAGTTTCTATCCAACATTATTACAGCAAACAAGCTAAGATGTGGCTTTTAATTGAGACGATGTGAAATAGGTCAGGGGCTCAGTATTTTATCTTCAGTCTGTACTGATGTTGAGACACAGAAAAATCAGTGCCATATCTTTTTAACATGCTGTTAAAAACAAGTCATGGAAGCTTTTCCACCTTTTGTACTGATTGTATGTCCTCATAATCATGACTAGGATTAAAGTTAGGTGAAACTATTTTAATGTGACACAGCCTATGTGGTGTATCATACACAGTAGTAAGTCATAATTGGGGCTTTGTATGTTATAATTAAGAGAAAGTAAAGTATCAAGTCTCATGGTACCCTATGATTATTTCTTGGTTCATTATTTAGTCCAGCTGTAAAACATATCAAAAGGCAGCGGCAGTCATATTGGAAACTAAAACATTATAAGCACTGCAGGTCTGTGTTGTGTTGTAATGTGTTCTGTTTACTGTGGGTGTCTGACTATGTTTTGACTGCTGATTGTTTTCTTTCTTTTTTTCTGTTCATGTTTTGTTGTGTATGCCAAATTTTGTACCTACAATGCAAACCAGTTTCCCTCTGAGATAACAGAGTTAATCAAACATCGAAGTCTGCATTTATTGATTTTATGGTCACTTGGGAGCAGTGCATCAAGCTGTCAGTGCTACAATAAATTGACATCTATAAAGGTCAATATGTTGGTATCAAACTAAACTGCTTATTTGTACATCCAGCAGACATGGAGCAACATCAGCATTCATTTGGACTCATGTGTCAGACCACCTAATGAATACAATATTGATTATCAGTGCTTGACCATGCTCACCAGCTAGGCGCTAACTTTATCTACAGTTTGGTACCTGCTGCAGCAGAAGTTTTCCGGATTCCTTCTACATGGGTAGATTTCCAAATGTGGTGCGATCAGCTGCATAGTTTGCGTATTGCTATATTTTAGCAACAGAGACCAATTTCACTGGTGACCAACAAAATCCTGATCTAAAGTCAAAATGGCACTGTATTTTCCTGCTCTTTAAGGGGTGCGTTATTCAGATACAAGACACACTTACATAGGCAGGTTCACAAGACGTGTACACTCTGCTTGTGACAAAGAGCTGCAGAGCTGCCTGACTCTCCATTAAGAGAGACTGTGCACTTTTACGCACGAGAGCAGCGTAACTTTATTGATTATTGTAGAAGCTATAAGTTCTGTTCTGTTTCGTCTGTCAAGTTCATTACTACAGTTTTTAGGTTTGTTGATTAAATGCTGCACGATATTTGCTGCGGTGACATTACTGCTCTGACTGCATTAGGGCACATTCACACACGAGAAATTAACACTGATGAATATTCACCTTCCATTCACTAATAATCAGTGTGAGCAAAGGGGCAAGCAACATATTTGCTTTTGGTGGCAAGGCAAATTTACATCTTGCCATCGCTTGGAGTTCAACTTTGGTGAACTTTGACTGGGGAAGTCACAGTCCTAAGAGCAAAGAGGTATGTGTAGAGGAGAAATTGTTGATGCATTTAATCAGCCAGAAAAATACAAACTGCCCTACATGAGAGATGCTGCCTGGGATGCAGGCAGGGAGTGTAAGAAAATGCAAAATGTACCAATAACATGATATTACACAGTATACACTGTGGCACTGCCCACATTTAGCCCAAATATCACATCAGCAGGCGATGGTCACTTGCCTACATTTGGTCATACGTAACTTTGTCCTTACTCTCAGCAGAAAACTGCTCACTTATCCAATTTGCTGATTCTTTCATGTAAATTGCAGTGTGTAGGTGCACACAGCTTTAAAAGGGAATAGGAGATGACATTCTGGGTGGTTGAATTCATGTTACACCCAAAACACACATATTATTAACCACGGACTAAATCAAACCCCTTTGCCCCTTGTGTCTTATTTTGCTCCCAGTTTATGTGCCATGCACTTTTGACCATGCACTGAAGATCATTGAAATGGTTAAACAAAACAAAACAAAACAAAAACAGAATGTTAATCATCTTCTAAACATATTTATATAATTTTTGTGGGGACTTCTGACCCTCTGTTGTGCTTTCAGTGAAACTAGTCATCAAAATAGTCATTCTGTATAATTCTGATAGTTTTGTGTTAATTTCCCTTAACCCCTAAAAGACCTCGCGGTCTCCACATTCCACTCCATTGACTAAAAATAACAATTTAAATATTTGGTGGTGATATGGAGATGCACTAAATGTAAGGTTTAAACATATTGTTGGGGGGCAATTGTGATCACCCCTGTTTACGTATGCACATCTTAAATGGGAGCTGCTTCTTTGAGAAAACAGTTCACTGCCTAATAACTAAGATAGAACTCAACATACAGCACAAATGAACTAAAGTGATGGGAAAAACACATCCACCCACATACTCTCTCCTGCACTGAGTGTTATTTATTGTGCAGTTGGTAAATGTTGCATCGTTATGATCCTGCAAAATTATGGGCTCTGTCATCACCATGGTAACTTACAACTGGAAGAGGAGGATGCAGTTGAAGGCGTGGCTCATAGGCCTGGAGAGGAAAAGGTAGCCAAGCAGATGAAGGTTGGGCTGCAGGCTCTCAGCTTGGTTGTGCAGAGCTACTGCATCCGGCTGTAGTAAACCTGTATCTGAAAGACAAAGACAGATGGAGGCTGTCAAATCATCAAACACGAAATTACTATAAACTCCCTACATCTGTGACAATGTCATCCAGACAAGACATGATGAGAAAAGTGGTTGTAGACCTACACGACCAGCCAAGTTGCACTTACAGTTTAAATCGATGTCTGTGAAAACATGGATGCTTCACCCCTACCCCCCACCCCCCTCTGCACCACAGAAGATCTATACAATCAGCACAGTTTCCAGACGGACACCAAATAATAGTATCACCACTTCAGTATAATTCAGTACAGTGAATAATGGCCAGAAAAATGTTTTTTGCAGAACATTATGATATTATGATGTCACAGTGAAGTTGATCTTTGACTTTTTGAGTTATATTGTTATCGTCATCATTTTATCCTATCAGACATTTGTGTGAATTTTTGGCATAATTTGCATATGAATTCTTAAGTTACAGCCAAAAATATGTTTTGCAGATCAGAGTGACCTTAACCTTTGATCACCACATTTGTGCCAAATTTGGAAATTTCCCCCGATGTGTCCTTGAATAAGACAGAGGCAAGGTCACAATGATCATGACCCTTGACCACCAAAATCTAATCAGTTTATCATTGAGTCCAAATGGACGTTTGTGTGAAATTTTAGGAAGTTCCCTGGAGATGTATTTGAGCTATTGTATTCAAGAGAATGGGACAGACAACGCCAACAGCTGTTGGTGTCATGAAAGCGTAAAAACAATGGCAGCCAAAGGTTTGTTTAAATGTTCAGACCTTCAGGCTGCTAGCATGGTTACATCACAATCCCTCATTACCAACCTGAGCTCCATCATGTCATTCATTATTTTCACATGTATTAATTGCATTATGTGTTTCTCCTTTAAAGAATAAAGCTTCCTTAAACTGTCAACATATTGGAACTTTAACAAGCTGTTGCAGCAGGTTCTGCAGAGGGTCTGTTGCTGCTCTTCTTGGTTTGAGCTCCCATGCATGTTCCATGGATAGGGTGGGAGCAGAGCCATACAGCCAATAATAATTATACAGCCTGTTTATGGTGCTATAACTTTAATGTGAGTGTTCATGGCAGAGTGTACATTATTAAACATGATAGTCAAAACAAGCATGTTAAATTAATGGCAATGCAGAAGTCCGTAATATAAGAGTAGGGCATTGACAACACACACACACACACTCAAACACACCACCGTCACCATCTGTGCCACTGCTTGAGTCTAAATAAAAGAAAGGTGCCAGTCCTCGACACCAGCGACTGCTCAGAATGCGCATGCAGTTTTAATGTAAGAGGTGTTACTGTCTTATTTGATTAGATAATGCTGTTTATACTGGTGAATACAAATTCTAATCTGGTGATGGAAGAAAAATTCAGATCTTTTATCATATTCACAATTGTACTTATCAGCAAAATGTAATTGAAGTATGAAAAGTAAATATTATATTGTTAAATACTGGATTATTGGATTTTTTGAGTGATGCATAAATGTTTCAGAGGCTGGCTGAGGATTCAGCTTCCTTGTTGAGCAGTTTAATCTAAAATAATGTATCATATTTTATAAACTGACCATATTTTTACTCGTAAATTCTTTATCTACAAATTAACAAGTAACTAAATAGCTGTCAGAAAAATGTTGTGGAGTTGAAAGTGCAACACTTCTCTTTCAAATACAGGTGTTCAGTACATGTACCAACAATTGTATTTTCAAAGTGAACTGACTACCGTGAATCACCACTGTCACTGCACGAATTAGTTGTTTTTAGCAGTGCAACTCATCTCACTGGTGACTCAGAGCACTGCTGTCAGCTCAGCTGTGATTCACATTATGTTACTTCCTTGTTAAAAGCCTATTAAAGACAGAGAGAGAATTACCACCTTGTGGTTGTATGCCTCGCGATCCAGTCAAGTTGCAGTTACATTTTACATTCATGTCTGTCCAGACTCATATGTAGCCATGACAGTAGGCAGTGCTTCAAATATACGTGTTGCTGTGAAGAAGCATACAGCAGCATGCAAAAGTTTGGGCACCCCTGGCAAAAATTGTGCTTACTGTGAGTACTTAAGTAAGTACACGATTAACTGATTTCCCAAGGCAAAGTGTTAATCATTACACATTTCAACATTTTAAGCAAGATTACTTTTTTGTTTCAATCTTTCACAGCTTCAAAACAACAAAAAAGGGAAAGGACTCTAAGCAAAAGTTTGGGCAGCCTGCACGGTCAGTACTTAGTAGCAGAGATGGCAAGTAACGAAGTACAAATACTCCATTACTGTACTTAAGTAGATTTTTCAGGTACTTTGTACTTTTAGAAGTATTTATTTCTCTGACGACTTTTTACTTTTA
>JAPZEB010000021.1:2725716-2743257 GCA_029783705.1 Chaetodon striatus | reverse complement strand
TGGCATGCCACTTTGATCATTTCCTGTGAAGATAAAGTAAATTATTATGCAGCCTCAGAGGGGTGCCCAAACTTTTTTATACAACTGTATTTACCTTCTCAAGTAGTCTCTTTGTACATGGCACTGTTGTGGTCACCAGTGTCATATCATCCATGCAAGCCCTAACTGTTGGAAGTTGCATCCCGTTCTGCTGTCTTTCCCCACCTACCACCCACTTGGAAGCCCTGATGATTACTTCCAACACCATAGTAAATGCTAATGGTGAAATTGTACACCCTGCCATAATACCCATTTCTAGCCTCTGCCAACCTTTTGTGAAACCCGCCATACTAAGACACAACCTAATATCCTGAAAATATGCTTTCACTAAGTTATCAGCTGCCTGTGGCACTTTAAAACAGCCAAACACACTCCAAATGAGGCTATGTGGTACTGAACCAAACTCATTTGCAAGATCTAAAAATATTCCCTTTTCTTAACCTTAGCTGCCTGAACCTGGTGCCAGATCATGCTAGTATGCTCTAAACACCCTGCACAACCTGGTATTCCTGCCCTCTGCACCATAGTATCTATTAAGCTATTCCTTTCTAAGTGGCAAGCTAATCTGCGCTACTCCACTAAAGAAAATCTTACCCTCTTCAGTCAAGAGAGAAATCATCCAGAACTGACTAAGGTCCACGGACTTCTTCTACTTAGGAATGAGGACACCCCCTGCCATTCACTATGCTCTTGGGATAATTTGTTTCTCCCAAACTATTCTAAGCTGTTTCCACAATAATTTAAGGATATCAGGTGCACTTTCATAAACCCGGTAGGGGACTCCATTAGGCCCTGGGGCTGCAGAAGTCTTTGCACACCTGACTACTTCCTGAACTTCCTTCCACCTAGGTGGCCTAACATCCATCTCATGCTCTTTACTTCCTAATGGAGGTATATCCTGTGGAAGACCTTGTATCCCATTCTTCTCTAAATTGAATATGTATTTCTCAAATATTCCTCAACCTCTGGCCTTGCTCTTCTAAGCTGCCCTCCTTTTTCCTGGCTAAACAATCCTTTAATAAACCTAAAAGGGTCCCTGAAAATAGCTGTCCTTACATATTCCTTCTTCCTCTTCTTTTTCCTAAGATGCTCTGCCCATCTAAGAGCTGCTAGCCTGCTTCTCAACTCCTCTTGCAAAACATTAATTCTCTCCATTTCTTTTTCTGTAGCCTTTTTCCACTGCTTTCTTAACTGTCTCCTTTACTTAACTAACTTCGCTCTTTCTCTTAGCTGCCTAGACTGACCTAACTGTACCCTTTCACCCCTCTTTCTCTCTTGCACCCCGAACCTCTCTGCACCATATAAGTAAATTATATCTTCCATCTTTTCTAACTTTTCTATAGCATTTCCTCTAAGCCTACTTCAGGTTACTGACAAATCTCTATTAACTATCTCCCATTCTTTACTATTATTTGCTCTAGGTCATCTAACTCTAACCTTGGTTTTCTCTCTGACTGGCCTGCTAACCTCAGTGTCACCTGCATCCCCTCTTACTACCTCCTCCTCAGTGACAGTGTTACTGATATCCTGCAAACTGTGGTTTTCTACCTGTCGCTGGACTTCATCCGACTGACTCGACTGACTTCTTAGGAAGTACTGGTCGATGCGGCTACTCTGCCCTGTCTTTGCTAAACACTTCTTCTTTCCCTGATGAGTTCTGAGACATTTTATTGATGTCACTTTCTACCAGCCACAAGGACAAACCTAAAGCATCTCCAGTGCATAGTCGTGTCCATTCCAATGTCTGTTACTGTGTAATCCACCTTTGAGTAATTTTCCACCCCTGCTCTTGCTGACTCTTGGGGTATTTTCCCTGTGTTGGCTGCAGCTAATTTTGGTTGTAGCAAGGCTGCTGGGGCTCGCCACTGCTGCCATGGGTTGCTAGCCCATGCCACGTTTGGGGTTATTACCCTCCTGTAAGCTGTCTTTCCAAGCGATCATGTGGTTGTTCCCTTGTTGTCAGCTACCCTATTCACAGCAGTCACTAGCTGGGCTAGTTTTGAGTTCAAATAAACACAAGAAATTTGTGCTCGAGAAAAAGGATCAGCACTCAGTGAAGGTAAGCTTAATAAGCTCAAAAGTCAGGTGATTACCAAAGTTACCGGAATCCAGTGACTTAAAACTATTTTTTTCTGTATATAATTTTATATCAGTGTGTGTGGATTTGAGGTCAGACAGTTTAAAAGTTGTGTCATGAAGTAACAGATTGTTCATTCTAATTCTACTGTGGGTTTCTGTAAGAGCAAGAAACACATCTTTGAGTCACTGATTACTTTTTTAATAACTTCACAATTTGGGGCTCTATCATCTTATACCCAGCACAAGGTGGCGCACAGTGCAAAGTAGCTGTCATTCGGGTTTTAAACAATCCATTCAAATATCGCAGTAAGCGGCAATTCCTGGGTTCAAGCCAGCATGGACCTTTAAAAGTTGAGAAGATCAAGACCTTTGACAATTTAGGATGCCTTCATTAAACATGCTTTAACAGCTTAGTTAAAAAATCTAGTGAGTTAAGTGATGTTTAAAGAAACCCTTATTGATTTATGGCCAAATTTTGCAACAGGCTATTGTGCTTGTTTGAAACTGGTGGTGACCTCCCGGTTTTTTTAAGTTTTGAATGTGAAATGTCTGGAATATTCAATTTATTGTAATAAGCCACGCTCTCTTAAAACAATTTCTCAATTTTATGCGTCGACTGAGACATGACCCTAGATGATGCACACTCACTGAATTTCATACAAATTTCTTTAGCTAATTGGGATATAAATTTTTTGCACTTGGAGCGCCCCTAGTGGTTGATTTAAATAAAACTATTAGGGTGTGATTCAGATATGTATGTGGACATGTCCTACGAATAGGGATGGGTATGGTTAAGATTTTAATGGTACTACTACTCTTAACAATACTGCTTATTAATCCAGTACTTTAACGGTACTCTTGTCTGTTCTTTTTGGCTTTTTTTAAGAGAATTTTTTTTTTTACATATTCAGAACAGAAATATCGTTGCTTTATTTTCTGTGTGTATGAGTACAGTATATAATTTTATTCTGCAATAGCATTGCTCCGATCAAACTACTAGTATAGACTACTATGTGAGGATGGAAATGTAAAACAAATAAAATAATTATTTACTGAAAAAGAAAATTCAGTGGCAGAACAACACGGCTGGGGCATGCATGTGGGCTGCAAAAGATCTAACAGTTCTTAGCAGTTCTACTGGAGAAAGATCAACATGTTTGCCTTCTTGGGCAGAAGTTGGGACCTCTCCTAGCTTACAGTGTTCCCTGCAGTTGAAAATACTCTCTCACTAGGGGTAGAGGAAGCTTGAGCACAGATGTAACTTGTTGCAGTTTTTATGAGGAGGGACAGAGTTGCTCTTCCCTCCCACCACCACCACATCACAGGATCCTCAACCATGAGGATGGGAGGCAAGCCTATGTAGAACTCGACCTCCAAATCAACACACTCACTCAGGGACAAGGTGTTCTCTTGGATGATCTACGTCAACTCCCTGTCATCCTCTGAGAACAGCTTCTCCAAGGCACTCCTCCTTGTTTTGTGCAATGATGAAGTGTTTGGCTCCTCTGTTTGTTCTCCTCCTTTTCCTTCAAACTCCTCCTGTTGCTGCTGTTGTGTGTCCATCTGTTCTGGGCCCCCTGACAGGGCTGGTGTTGCTTCTGTCATGTTAGCCTCAAGAGCTGCCCTCTTCAGCCTGTCCCAAGTAGTGTTACTTACCAGCCTACCTTTAAATCTGGGGTCCATTGCTCTTGCCTCATTCAGGAAGGCTTGAATGTCCTCATCCTGATAATAATGCATGGAGAAGTTTCCCCACACTTTCTCTTTGATGTTTACCACAAACGTTGAATCTTGATTCTTCACAGTGACATGCTCTTCCAGTTTTTGGAGGATAGATAGGATCTGTCCATAGGTCAATCAATCAATCAGTCAAATTTTATTTTATAGCACATTTCATACAAAGTAATCTCAGTGCACTTTTACATACAACATGTGTGAATAAAAAGTCTTTAGAGTACTTTGTCCCCAGCCCACCCACCTCCACAGACATACCTAATCACACATCCCCAGAAGAAACACCAGAGAGGGGAAGAAGAGACAGAGAAAGACAGTGATAGAGAGATGGAGAGAGAGACAGAGGCACTGACTATTCATAGGCCTGGGAGAACAGGTAGGTCTAAAGCTTGACCTTAAAGGATGACACAGCTGCAGAGAATCTCAGATCATCAGGCAGTTTGTTCCAGAGAGTGGAGCCATAATGACTGAATGCACCTTCAACAAATGTATTTTGGATCATGGGCACAGTAAGGAGACTAGCCTGATGATCTAAAGGCTCTGGGGTATAATATGCTCCATTTTTCTAGTCCCAGTGAGTACTTTGGCTGCAGCATTTTGAAGAAGTTGGAGCCGTCCCTCAGTCTTTTTAGGGAGTCCGACAAGAAGGGCTTTTCAGTAATGTGGTCTGGAGGAGATGAAAGCATGAACTAGTTTTTCAGCATCTGACTGAGACAGGATGGATCTAACTTGGGAAATGTTGTTTAGGTGGTAAAATGCTGTCCTTGTGCTACTTATACTATGGCTTGTGAAGTTGAGTTCTGGATCCATGACAACACCTACATTTCTGACCTGCTCACTGGGTTTAAGAGACAGGAAAATCAGTTTAGAACTGATGTCCTCCCTTTGATGTTTGGTGCCAACCACAAGAATCTTGTTTTCTTTTCTTTGTTGTTGTTTTTTTTTAACTGTGGAAAGTTTTTGGTCATCCAGATTTTAATGTCACTGATGCAGTTAACCAGGTCATTTATGGGGCTGAGGCCATTATGAAAAAGTAAAATATATAATTGTGTATCATCAGCATATGAATGGTAAGATACATTGTGTTTCTGTATGATGGAACCAAGTGGCAGCATATAGATGTTAAACAGTAATGGACCCAAGAGTGGGCCCACAGCAGATATTGAAATTGCCAGATTTGTGGTTGCCAAGGGTCACAGAGAGTGTCCTGTCAGTTAAATAGGAGGAGAGCCAGGTAATGACATTTCCAGATGGAATCCAGAATTTTATAGTCTATTTGGTAAAATGGTGTTATTGACGGTGTCAAAGGCTATGGTCAGGTCTAATATGACTAGGATGGGGAGTTTGTTAGCTGCTCTGTTAACCTTTAAATCGTTGATTACTTTGATAAGTGCTGTTTCAGTGCTATGGTTGGTTCTAAATCCAGATTCATACACATCATACAGATTATGGAGTGAAAGGTAGCTTGGAGGTGACCTTTTCAAGTATTTTGCTAAGAAAGGGGATATTGGAGATTGGTCTGTAATTGCTAATTATGGATGGGTCTAGGCTGTTCTTTTTTAGTAATGGTGTAATGACAGCACCCTTTGAAAGAAGAGGGGAAGACTCTACATTGCAAAGAACTATTAACAATTTTGAGCACATCAGACGACAGGCAATTGAATACACTTTTGAAAAATTTTGTGGGGACTGGGTCCAGGGAGCTGATGGAGGAGTTAGTTGCTGTATCACCTCTTGTAGATCACTGAGTGTAATGAGGGAGAAATTATGCATTGTGCTGACAGGGGTATGATGATGTAGGGGCAGAGACAGGTCAGATTCATCAGTAGATTTTTTCTAATATCGGAAACTCTGTCTTGAAAGAAGGTTGCAAATTCATGACATTTAACTGTGCAGAGAAGCTCAGCAAGAATAGCTCTTTTTGGGTTGTCAGTGGTGGAGAATAAAAAATGAGCATTGTTTTGGTTGTCACGTATTAACTTGGAAATGTATAATTGTCTTGAGAGTTTCAATTCTTTGTTGTAGTTTCTAAGTGATTTCTTACAGATGTCGAGGTGAACCAGCAACTTGGACTTCCGCCACTTATGCTCAGCCTTCCGGCAGTCTCTTTAATAAAGATATTCTTTCCCCTTTTCTCCATGGAGCTTTTGGTGGTGTGGATATCGTTTTTGTTTTCATGGGGGCAAGGTTTTCAATAATTTGGCAGAGGACACTGTTAAAATTTTCCACCATGGCATCACATGAAGCCAGGGTGGGGGGCCTTATGTCAGTATACTGACTGATACATATTTACTTGCACTTTCATGGATGAAGCATTTATTAATGGCTCTGACTGCACTGGTATGTTTAGGGAGCAAGGTCATATTTAAGAAATATGCATAAATCATCTGATATTGCCATAGCTAGGATGGATGTGATGGTAATATTCAAACCTCTAGAGATGGCCGAATCAAGTGTGTGGCCTCCTACATGTTCTGTGGGTTACAATGACAGGGATGGGGAGGTAGTAAGAGCATTTTTGTCCCAACTGGTCTTCCATACATGGGGAGCTCACTGCACAAGCAACAGGTGAGAGAGTGGGGTACATTGTTATGAGTGGAGTAGGGGGAATATGGGCAGCAAGATGAGGGTGGGTTTTGCTATTTTCTTGCAGATCAGATCATTTTTCTTCCTTTTTCCCACTTACATTAACAGAGGCATAATGTCAGACAGTAAGACTGGATATATGGCAGGAGAAATTGGAGGCCAGGAATTTGATTTCCTTATTGATCAGATGAAAGTTATCATGCAAATATAGGTCAGACTTTTTCCAGAATGAGTCAAAGTGGTTAATACAGCCATAACCACATGCTAACCAGAAATGGCCTATCCACTGGTCAGCACTGAAGAGATGGCTAAACACCACAGAGCTCTGTCTAAGGGTGGGGATTAAGCCAGAGAATATGCAAATTTTGCAGAGGCTCTTGATGGTCCTCACAAGGAGCTCATACTCTTCCTGGAGCTTGACTGAATGTCTACACCTGAGACTGTTTACACCACAATGCAGAAGCAGTGTGAGGAGATGGGTGACGCTCAATGATATCGCTCAATGTGCATCAGCAAGTCAAGCACTTTTGCACCTGAGAAAGAGTATGTGATGCCATTTGGAATTGCAACGAAGATGCCCACTAGGATATATTCTGGAGGTGTAATTAGGAGGGTGCTAGCATTAGCTGTGGTAGCTGCAGTAGCAACAACAAGGGAGGGAGTGAAGCTTGAGGAGGTGGAAGGAGTCTGTGATGAAGCCACTCGTGGTCGCTTACTAGGGGGAGAGGTGTTCCAGAGCAGGAGGCCGCCTCACACAACCGAGGCCCAGGATGATGAGCCAGGCCAGAGCCAAGTGGGAGAGACTGCAGAGTTGGGAGGCAGTGGCTCATCCAAAGGCATGGATAGACTTTTTGTGTTCCTTGGCACCGTGGTCCAGGAGGTGGAGGAGACTGCTGACAACTCTGACAGAGGAGGGAGCCAGCAGTCATCAGCAAATCCACACCTGCTGGCCGGAGCCAGGAGACAATCTGTGCCTGGCGGTGTAGAAGTTTGTGGATGAGCTTCTCCAGGGACAAAAGCTGTTTTACGGAAGGACAGTTCAGCAGGAGCCATATTAGCACTGACAGCACTGCCAACAAGCATAAGTGATACAGTTTCTTAAGTGGAGAACCCACGACTGGAAGAGGTGAGTACTGTCCGTACACTCAGCAGAGAGCTTTGCTTCTGAAACCACTTAATTGGGAATGTCAGAGAAAAATCCAAAAGCAGAATGCCTTAAGATCCTTAGCAGAAACATGACCAGCCACCCTGGCCACCAGGCTGAAAACAAACCTAGCTAAGCTAGCAGCGGTCGAGGCAGTCCAGTATCCAGCTGACAGCTACTGATCCAAAGGCAAATTAATGAAATCTTTTCCTTTTTGAAACAGACATATAAAAGATAATCAGGATCTTAAAGTGTAGCATAAAATTATGGGTTCAAAACTGGATAAAACAGGGATTCATCATTTTCCTTGGATGGTTCTTATAACAATGGAAATGGAGTTAATGGCACCCATTACCTTCTTCCAGACCTTTGATTGAACTGTCCCTATCAGTCTAGTACTAACAGAAGAAAATATTTTTTTCTCAACCACACTTCACCTAAAATAACTTAAATTTCAGCATTGGAAGAGTTTCTCTCTCTCTCTCTCTCTCTCTCTCTCTCTCTTGTTGTTTTTTTTTTCCCCATGTTTGCAGGTTGACAGGATGCACCTATCCATAGTAATTATCACCTCTATATATGGTGGTCACTGGCAATTCATGGGCAGGGATGTGCGCTAATTGCTGACTAATGGGAACGTGCTGTCAATTTATGGTTGAATGGCATCCATGAACATACACACCTGACTATGATCAAATCTACGATTTTCTCGCGGTGTTCAGGAATCCGGTATAGGTTTTTAGTACCAAGGTTTTTTAGGTGCAGATCTACTCACAGATTTACTAACATTTCATCAATGAGACCAACTGTGTGTATGTGGAATCTGGTGCTGTGAAAAGTCTTTAAATAATGACATCAATTTCCTGGAAGAGGAAACCAGAGGTGGACAGTGGGTTATTTTAAGAATGTCTACTGTGGATTTCTCCTTTTTTTCATTTGTTTTGTCAATATGCAGGAAATATGGAGCTGGAAAGCTGCTTTCCTGACCTTCTCTTAGCCATGTGAGAGTGGATGTGACACACTGACCTGTGAAATGCAGTAGGACTGGGACTGGGTTTTCCACACACATTCAGGACGCTGTTCTAGTAACTAATGACTAATAATGGTGGATAATAAGTTTGGGAACATTCTCACATGACCCATGTCAGATGAGTACAACGACAGAGAAAATCGCCTACCTTCAACCATGGACCAGGAACTTACTCTAAATCCCTCTGACAGGGATCTATTTGCCAGAGATCCACAAACTCCTGAAGTCCCTGAATCCTCTTCATCTCCTCGCATTTGATGCCTCCTGCAACACCGTGCTCGGAAACTCATATTCCCCAATGCCCTCAGCATTCATCCTCCGACAACTCCAATATCTTTGGTTCCTCGCCTTCCAGCAGCCCAAGGGGAAGATCCCGTAATCTCGTCCAAGGGACATTGTCCCCTCCAAACTCCTCTCACCGTCATGCTCGTGGTCCAGGCACTCAAACAACAGAAGTAGCCACTTCAAGCAGTATTCACCATGCCACCACTCGAACAAGACTCACAAATATCCAAATGGACAGTCGCTCACTTAAGGCATGCCCTCACTGAACAAAATATCCCTTTCCACCACTCCGACAGGAAAGCCAAACTTTTCAAGCTGCTTATCGCCTCCCAGCAAAATGCCACTCTCCCTCTCCAAAGTTAAACACCACTTTCGGGTTCCCAACACCGCGCCTGCCGCCACACAGATGATGTCACAATGCATTCCACCGACGCCAGGGAAACTTCATTCCCTCAAGTGTCACAAAATACCCGAGCACATGCATTCCTCCATCCCAGCATCCTTTCGTCTTTTCTTGTTCCTACCTTTCCTATCCTATCTTCTTCAGCCACCTCAGCTCCACCCACATCGATATCAGCTATCCCTTTTTCCCAGAGCTCCGGACGTAGCCAGTTCCAGTGCTTTTCCCACATATCCCCTTCCACCTAACAGCTTTACATTAGCCTCCACTTTACACATCTGCATCCACCCGAACATCCTCTGTGTCACCCACACTTAGGCAACAAATTCTCACTGGTAATTACACTGATCTTGCTCAGCTATTAACTCCATCCACTTGCAACCCTCATATCTCCAGAGAACTGCAAACTGCGATCGGCCCCATTGAACTCAAACAGTCACTTCCTACTCGCTACAAAGAACTCACACTGGTTGAATTTGCTTTTTCATTGTCACTATAATGCATCATCATTTGTTCTGCTTTACCCGCAGATCAGAGCTGGACAACTACGTGTCTCTGATTCTTGATCTGGCCTTACAGTTTGGTGGCAATGGATTCGACACTTACCACATTCTTTTTGCATCCCAAGCTGCTGGTCACCAACAACAATTCAATGAAGACACATTCTGGGGAACACTAGATGTGACTGTATTGTCGCATTTTTACCGCTTGCCCCTCCTTGACTTTAAACCTCTGCGGCGCACAATGGATAAACTATTAGACAAAGAAGTTAAAGAAGAAGTCATGATTGGACCATTTTCCAGCCAACCTTTCCCCACAATCAATCAATCAATCAAACAAACTTTATTTATAAAGCACTTTTCATACATTAAAAATGCAGCACAGAGTGCGATACATGTTAAAAACAGTTAGCTGAGCACAGAGGAGCCAGGTCAGGAAAACGCCAGGAGGCTGATTGCACTGGGTGCTGCTCACGGCCCAGAACCAGGACATCTCCACCCAGGCACGTCCTGCTAAGGGCTAGCGAAGGGCCCACAGCAGCAAAGCAGATGCAGATGCCCCACTTGGCCAAGCCCACCACGAGACAGAGACATCCCAGCCACAGCCAATTGCAGCCCCCAATGCAGGCAGCCCCCACTGAAGAAGCACTGGAGATATGGAATAAAAACATAAAACTACATAGGCTGAGAACTGTAAAACTAAATAAATAACTAAAGAGAAATAAAATACTAATAAATGGCTAAAGTGTCATAAGAAGTAATAGAATAAAAATAACAAGTAAAAAAGAGGGCTAAAATATATAAATAAATAAAATAAAATAAAATAAAAATATAGATAAAAATAAGACATTAGTTAAAGGCCAAATTAAATAGGTGGGTCTTGAGCCTACTTTTAAAAATATGAACATTCTCTGCGGCCCTCAGGTCCTCTGGCAGGCTGTTCCAGAGACGGGGGCCATAGTGCTGGAAAGATGCCTCACCGTAGGTCCGAGTTCTAGCTTTGGGAATTATTAAGAGGCCAGTGCCAGAGGATCTCAGGGTCCGTGAGGGCTCATACTGTTAAAGCAATTCTGAAAGATAAGAAGGTCCAAGACCCCTAAGACATTTAAAAACCATTAAAAGGACCTTAAAATCAATCCTAAAACACACAGGGAGCCAATGCAGAGATTTTAAAACTGGTGTAATATGCGCCTGCCTTCTGGTCTTCGTCAGCACACGTGCTGCTGAATTTTGCAACAGTTGTAAACTTGAGATGTTTCTTTTTGGAAGACCAGAAAGCAGGGCATTGCAGTAGTCAATACAACTGGAGATAAAAGCATGCATTAGCGTCTCTGTGTTAGCCCGGGAGAGAAAGGGGCGGACTCTGGCTATGTTCTTTAAATGATAAAATCCTGTTTTTGTCACATGAGATGATTCTACGGATTTCAGTATTTAAATAATACGTTTTCCATTACTGATAGTAATCTAATGTTATCGTAGTTATTAGTGCACTTATGAGCATGGGTCCAAGGGGAGAAACTTGGTTTCAATTATGGGTTAACAAAAAAAAATAAATAAATAAAAAAATCCCTCTTCTATTGTAACACATTAGTACATGATCATATCAGTAAACTATACCACTAATCAGAGGAATATATATGTGTAATAATGTGTAATGTACACTGTACTTCTGTAGAAGAATATTGATTCCAAGGCAAGAGTGCACTTGCTCAGCTTTACAGCTGTATAAGTCTGGATAAAAATGAAGTTCAGACCCCTTCAGGGCACACAGCAGGACCACCCACTGACCCTGCTGGTGACCAAGAGCAGTTATTATCCTGAATCTCATTCCAGTGTCAGCAGCAACTGTATCTTTGAATTGAAATATTTACAGCTCGACCACAAACAGGTCTGCACTGACTTACCAAATACCCTTCCCAATAGTGGATGGGATTCTCTGCAAAGTGTTGAAGGCTCAGTGTGCACTTTAATGAGAGGTTAGTTATCACGCACATAACCACAAAAATACAAATCACAGGTATCATTATGAATATGTGTTACTGCACTGCTTTACACCAAATGTGTCATAATTGTGTGTTTATGTTGTTTAAAAATGTACCTTAGGTTTTGCTGCCTAAAATACTACATAAACCGTCAAGGAAAACATTTTGAAAAGTGTTCGGCGCTCTTAGTCTAATTGTCTTAGTCCTGTGAGGGAATGGTAACTTCCTTTATAAATGAGCGCTATTAAGCCTTAATGCTTTCCGAGCATGATGGAGCAGCTAATTTTAGCTTGGATGCTAATGGCAGTCTAGGACAATTAACATGTCTATTACTGCCATAAACTGTGAATAACACTGAACGGCAGAAGCCATTTATTCTGTTCGAGTCTAGTTGAAGAGTAGACAGCTAAAGAGCTGTGGGGGAAGACAGAGTGTGTAGCAGACACTGTGAGGATGCTAAAATCAAACAGAACAGAGGTGTTACTGTTATGAGATAGAAATATAGTCGCTGAGAAAAAGTCTCCACTATCAGTCAAGGTCAGCTGTCCTCCGACTAAATGTGATTTGATATGATTTATTGTGTTTATTCTTCAGCTGGACAGTTTGACTAAAATAACTTCACCAACTAATCTGGAGCTTCCACTTTCTTGTACACGCACTGTGCAGAGCCAATGAATTACTGCTGCTCTGCCCTGAAAAGCTGCTGCTTGGAAAAAAACTCAGACACTGTTGTGTGTAAATTATTTCCCTTTTCCCGTTTTTGTCAGAGGGAATAAATATGTGTTCGCTCAAGTTACATTATTGCTGTTCTACTCCATATGTAGAACAAGTTGAAAAAGAAGTGGATGCACCCAACGAAAGATAGATGGCCGATAAAGGATTTAAATCATGGCTGCCACATAATAGGACTGCATGTGATTTAGGGACTGTGTAAAATTATTAGGGAGGGAAGAGGGGGTCAGAGAAAGGGGGAGGGTTAGCTATTATTATTATTATTATTTTTTTTTTTACGTTTCACTGAGTCTAAACTTGTTCGTTTTTAGAATTATTACTCTTATGATAGCCACCATCATGACTGTAGTTTTTTTCCTTCCCCTTTTCCTCCCAAGTCAAAGAAACCTGGGTAGTGAATATCTTGTCCATGACAAACTGGATGATATATATATATATATATATTTTTTTTTATCTCAGTCAAGTGACAGATCCCAGGTGGGGGTACAAAGTTACTATCTGCATGTGTTTGTCTCACAAATATATTTTAGTATCTACAGTACATTCAGATATGGAAGTACTGAGGACTTAGGGGTGTACCAATACATGTATTTGTATTGAAGTGTCCGGTGGACAATATAAATGGAACAATACGAACTACCCCATTACATTTGGAAAATAAAATATAGAGCCACAGGACAAAACAGGCAACCTGCTGTCTGTCTCTCCCACCCCCAAACCAGAACCTTCTACTCCAGTGAGACACACTGCGAGACATGCTACGCTAAGCTAGCTGGTTTTGTGATGGTTTGTAACGCCATTACCAGGCCAGAAATAGAAGATCCTCTGATAACCCACAGGTCTGGTGTTTGAAGCCACTTCAGTTTCACTGTGAATGATGAAGACGATGGTGAGCGACAGTGGTACACAGCAAGATGAAGAATTAGTGATGGCTGTTTAGCTTGTGTTTATAGGATTGTGGCATTTAACAGAGATGTTTATTCACATATTTATCAGACTGAAAGAGCTCAGAGAGCCTGTGGGATGTGGCAAAGTCACTGCTCATACACAGTGGGCAAAAGAAACAAAACTGATACTATGTGCCCTAATGTCAGTAGAAACTTAGTATTTATTTAGAAGGGGGTTTGTAGGGGGTGTCACTGAGTAGGCTTTTACGCCCACCCAACAAAACGGTTCAACTCCACATTTCTGTCTTGCACAGTTCCCGGTCTGTACTATTTTCTAACATGTATAATGTGTTTAGAAAGAAATCACAGATTTTGCTTTATCCAGACTATAACAAGCCCCTTTCAGCCAGACTGTAATTCCTGCTTTGTACAGAAAAGCTAACATTTTGTTGGTTTTCATGCATTTGAAATAAAAAAAAAGGAAATTTCTCAAGGAACACCACTGTATCACATCGAACAGAACCATGAATGTTGCGAACTGTTACACCCCTACTGTAGGTGGGTGCATACAGCTGATTTTGTTGCTTCATATTCTGTGTTAAATAGTTTTCTACAGACATGTTTCAAATTGTGAGTTCTTTATAGTGTTTGCGTATACAATGAGAGGAGGTCCAGATGAAAATGTCTTTGATGTTTTTGTGGAAAAAAAAAAAAAAAGACAGAGCTGCAAACTTAAAAGACAAGCTCTCTCGGCCCTATTGAGATGGTGCCTACAGCTAAATTCATACAACACGACTTTCATCATTGTCACATCGCTGCACTGTTCACACTACAAACTTGCTATCTTGCAATAGGGAGTCTTGAAGTCAGTGCAGTTTTCACACTACATGACTGACCAGCGACAGGGGGCCACACACTACAAGATCCTATACCAGGAGGAATCCCTGATGAGTCTTGTGATGTGCAGATTGAAGCACAACCTGAGGCAGAATCTGATATTTTGTAACTAGAAAATATCAAAGTCAAAAAGTGACAAAGAATGTTTAGAGTAAATCATTACGCTAATAACATATAGAAACATTGTGTGGAATAGTCCACCTTACACCTGTGAGGAAAAACATCCCCTCTCTCCTTTAACCTCCTCTCGCCCTAACATGGCCTTCTGATACTGCTGGTGCTATAGTGTATGGTGGAACTCTCTGTTCTAGCCAAGGTTAGATATCTATCCTGACCTGACTGTGCATACTGGTCCATTATCTAAATCTGGCTCCTCACCCAAAGACAATATATGCCTAATGTTAGGAAAGAATCCTCAGAATTGGTGTTGTCTCTGCGTGGCACTTGCTGCTCGCTGTATGCTGATATTACTTCTCCTGACTTCAGTAAACTCTGTTACAACGTACGCCTTGGAAAGCACCTCAGTCCTTGTCTCTATCACCTATGTCCAGTGGCTGTAGCTTGCAGATAAAGTCCCCAGAAGGCCCAGATATTTAGCCTGCTAGATATCTGGAGTGTTTGTGATGCATCAATGAGCCTCTCTACTTACGTCTTTCAACAGTTTACCCATAGTACTCAAGCGCTGATTTGCAAGCGCAGAGCTGATACTGATTTGCCTTTAATCTGGGGCTTTTGTTGGGGAGCTCCAAAAACTGCTGGCGAGTGAAAACTCAGGGCTAAAGTTATGCCCTTAGGCATTACCAAAGACTGTATATAATAATGGACGACATGTCTCCACTTCTTTCCATTGTACTTAGATGTAGCCAAATTATCCCAAATACAGTGGCTGCCGTCTTGTGCTGGTGATGTCATTTGCAGCCAGAATCTGTTCAGTAGCGATCTCCGTGGTGTTAAGCTCCCGGCCAAACACCTCTCCAGTCACACCTGATGCAGTCCTGAGCAGCGGCCCATTGATTGCAAGCACACCAACTGGCACTCATAGCTCTTAATCATGATGTCACATCCCCTTTTTATAGCATTAAAAAACAGATTAAAACCAAATTTATTAGAAAAACGAACACTTGAACATACAGCAGCATAATAAAAACTACCAAAAATGACAGAAATTATAATCTGTGTACGATGAGTTTTTAGTTTGGCCCATGTCCCACCTGCTAACATGGAGGGGACAGGCCTTAGAAGCTATACTGCAGCCAGCCACCAGGGGGCAATCAAGATGTTTTGGCTTCACTTTGTGGCAGCTGTCATGTCACCTATCTTTATTATACAGTCTGTGGGCATTACTTGTCAATTTTTCATTCACTGTTAAGGTATTCAGTGCCAGTCTTCAAAGTCACATCCTTATGCAAAAAAAAATCCCACACCTGTGCAACATCAGTCAAACTGCAGCAGATTTGTATTTGTAAAGCGCCTTTCTAGTAGACCACTCGATGTGCATTAACACTACAAACCACAATCACCCATTCACACACACACATTCATACACTGGTGGCTGAGGCCACCATACAAGGTGCCACCTGCTACTCGGTTAACCACTGATACACATTTATACACTGACGGCCCAGCCATCAGGAACAAGTTGGGGTTCAGTGTCCTGCCCAAGGACATTTCGACATGCAGGCTGGAGGCTCACACTGCCAACTTTTCGAATAGTGGATGACCTGCTCTACCTCCTGAGCCACAGCTGCCTCACTAATATGGTTGAAGCTTTGGTTACTAGTAATTCCTAGTCAGATAGCAACCACCTGTAGATCACTCCAGTACTTAAGACAAAGGCTGAACCTGATGATTATGACCCACAGTCTGAAGCTATAAGCAAGGCCTCTTTATACAACTTCCAAACCAATGTTTATTCTTGACGGGCATTAGAAATCCTGCTACCAGTGAAAATAAGAAGTATTGCTGGTTACAGTAGCAAGTGTTTGATGTCTGTGTGTTTCCACTCAAATTAGGAGTGGAGAGGGGAGGGGGTGTGACGTTTATGGCAAATTGGGTTGAATAAGGGGGGAAAAAACAAATATTACTTTCAAAGTTGGGATGTTCATTTCTGTTTAGAGTGCATTAACTTTTCATTTCTGAACAATATATTTGTATTTGTTTACATCCCTTGTCCACAGAAAACACAGAACTAATGACTCACTTTTTAGTGAAATGAAAATGTGATTGAGCCCCCCCTCCCACCGCAGTAACTGTTGTGCAGTCCCTGACTGTAAATTTTAATGTGATCAGCAAATTTGAATTCCTGGGTTTGGCCTCAGGAATTGCTGTCCCAGAATGGCCACTAGAGTGTTCCAAATGTTTTACAGGCAGAGCGGGACCTGTTTGGATGAGTCATGGCTATCCAGGCTACAGGCCATTGTGTTCAAACAGGTGTAACCTACCACCTTGTTGTCTGCCTGCCAGCTTATTCTAAATGAGCCAGGTTTCCACTACATTCGTTCAACATCAGTGGGCCACCGCTACAATCACTGGGCTCAGTACTGCCTTATTTCTCATCATCACATCATCACAATAAAGGGTTTTGCTCATTAAATAGCCAACAAAGGCCTTTTTAGTTACCTATTTGATGGCAGTAGATCAGATTTAAAAAGACCTTTTAGAATCAAATCATGAATGTAGTAAGAACTCCAGGAGATAAATACGGGTGCTTTCAACACACAATGTGATCTCTTTACTGTCCATGATTCAGAAAATCAACAAATAACCAGACTGTCTCAAAAGAAAAATCATGTTTAATTCAGAACACGACAGAAGGCTCATTATAGAAACAGCGTGAGAATTAATTCTTTTTTCAGTGCGTTGAAACCACTTAGTTATGTGCCTTCAGTGTCATCAGTCATTTCATGAAGACGAATCACCCAAAAAATATTTTTTTTCTTGACTTGACCTGCTTTTGCCATTTTTCATCATCATATTCTAGCAATCACTTCTAATCGCATTACTGCTCGACCTCCATTAACACACAATATGCTGTTAAGTGTTTAACCAAGACCCTGAGCAGACTACTACTTCTCTGAAAAACTTTTCAACAAAATATCTGTTCAAGGTTCACTGGTTTATTAGATGGTGAGTTAGAGTCAACTGCATTATTTTTTTTCCCTAAATTGCTTGTTTCAGTCCGATGAATGTGACCTGTTAGGGGGTCAGTGTGCGTTCCTGAGATTTGATAATTAACTTTAAAAACCATGTCAC
>JAPZEB010000021.1:2688534-2702822 GCA_029783705.1 Chaetodon striatus | reverse complement strand
GACGAGACGGAGAATGGCTTCTGCTGTCATCTGTGGAAACACAGCCAGAAGAGATTTGAATGAAGTTATTATTATTATGCACAACAGCAACACCCTTAATCTCTGACTCCAAAACTAAAAGGTGAGAGTTGAGTAGAAAGGTTCATTCTTGTCCTCAGATAAATAATCTGGACTTTAGTTTTGTTCACTAGCTTTTTCCTGAGCTGTCCATAGTGACTGCTGAGCAAACTTAACTGATGAAGATAGAGAGATGTGGTTGAAAGCTCCAGAAAAAAGGATAGTATGTAGACCACGGACAGTATGTATGAAAACATTTTTTTGTAATGTTGAGCCCAGTGACAGGAAAAAAAAAATGCTTTGGTGGACACATAGCACCACCATGTAGATGCATTGCATTGCATTCATGACACTGTGGTAATTTGGTTGATCCAGATATGTGTGCAGATTTTTTTCCTCCATTGACCGAGTGAGTGGTGGAAGAGAAGGTAGAATTTCAGTCCACCAAGATTTCTGTTGTTGAATACAGCCCTATTTTTTTTTTCCTTTGGTTTGTATGCTTTTTTTTTCTGACATTTTTTTTTATCTGCTTTGACTCTGTCTTTGTCTTTATTGCTGCTTGAGTCTGCTCTTATTTGACATTTTAAATGTATTACACTTACTTACGCACACCAGTTAAAAAAATCTGTCATTAGCAATTTTATGTTTTCTTCTCTTTTCTCAGTCTTAACAACCCTTTGTCATTTTGTACTGTATAACTGTGATACATAAGAAAACAAAAAATATATTGGTAGTTAGTGTTTATGTTATTCAGTATTTTTTTATTCATGATTCTTCATCACACCTTTTAAGGGTTGGTTGTTTTTCTTCTTCTAGGATCTGGTGCTTTACACTTCAGACACCATTTGAATTGCTACTCAGTTTCCTTCTTGAGTGGCTCTTCTCCTTCAAGTATGAAACCCATATTTAGCAGCGATAGGAATTGACAGCAATTTTCCAAATAAATGTGTAGATGTGTACCACAGTAACAATAACAAGACACATCATGTCCATTTATATGCCTACACTGCATGTTTTCAACACCTTTCAATTACGTGCCTTTGGTTTCTGATTGGTACTTGGGAAGATGCAGCAATTCAATCAGTCAATTCATGTTGTGTCTTGTCCTCCACGCCGTCATGGGCCCCAGATCTGATTATGCACCAGACACCTTTGTGGTCCAGATTGTAAATTGAAAATCTGAGAGTCCATGCAACATTTTCCTTTTCATACTGATTAGACAACAGCTGTCATGTTAGGGGAAAATAAATAATTGGGATACCTTTGGCTGCAGTGTGAGCAAACATTTATGGATTTCCCTGCTTGTGCTGGCACCCCTTACCGAGAAGCGTTGTCCAAATCACAGAGTGTCTGTCTGGCTCTGCTCTTACAACAAAGTGTCTGTCATCTTGATGCAAACAGTGCCACTGATGTGGCCACTCTCTCAGCAGGTAGAGGACTTGGCATGGCTTCAGCTTGGACTTTTATTTGAGTGTAACATCACTGCAGCTCGCTGTTCTAACCAGCTACTTGGTATAAAACCACTGCTGGGATTATTGATGTATCGATCACCTTATTCCACACCTAGACTGTATCAATCTCACAGGAAATACACCCCTCGCTGTACTGCAAGAAAATTGTATTTCTCAGTGCCACACTATAATTGGAATAACCTTTATCAGCCAAGGACATCACATGCATGATTTACCCTGAGCTACATTCATTTCCACATTACAAAGATTCAGCATCCTACAAGATACAGAGCTGCTTCTTTTGCACTTCTATCCTCTGTATCCTCTCCTGGTATGTTTTTGGGGAGGGTTTTGTGGGGCTTTTTTTTTTGTGTCTTTTTTAGCATTTCCGCCTTTATTGGACAATTGATAGAAGAGAAGTGGACAGGAAACGGAGAAATTAGTGTTCTCCAGAGCAGGTGTATTATTGGTACCATGGACACTGATATGATCTGTTGTGTAATGTAATTGGTGTATTTATAATTAATAAATAAGTAACAAAAAATGTCCCTTTCAGGTGGCAGCAGACAATTTCAGCACACTATATATGTTACTCTGTGTCATGATTCAAAGCATAGGGCTGTAGGAATGTAAATAGGGACAATTCAACTGACATATTATAGACTGAGGGGTCTCCACAATGTGTCTGACGGATATATCCAGGATGTTAAACTCACTCAGCGGCAGAAACAGGTTAAACAGATTAAGATAGTTACAAGCTCGAGTCCAAAGTACAGATGACAGTGTAAAAGTGAACCACCATTTCACCTGGCCATCAAAACAGAAGACAATAAATATAAACGGAAACTTCACAGATATACAATTAGCTGTGTGTCATCAAAGTGTGTGCAGATGAACAGTGTTTGGTGGTTCCCTGCGCTGCCAGCCACCGAACCTCCGCCAGCAGATGGGTGTGCAGCTCCGGGTGGAAGCCAAACACCATTCATTTGCACACATTGCAATGACACACAGCTGGTTAGATATCGGCAAAGTTTCCATGCTTCCCTTTGCTATTTCCTGCTAAGCGGGGTAGGCCTTAATTTAGGTTAATAATTGTTAAAAAGCAAAGGCAGCTTGTGTATACATTCAGTCGGGTGTACCTACTAGTTAGCTAGCTAACCCCACACTTTCTTTGGTTTTGGAACAGGGAAGAAACATATATCTCCTTTTAACTTCTCCAGGTTTCGAGTATCATTAATACATGCTCTCCAGGCACAGCGTTTAGCTTGAAAGCCACAAAACCAAACCAACCTGAAAACAAAGGAATTTTGTAACTACTGTGTGAGGACCTGTAGAGCTGTCTTAATGTTGGACCCTTTTTGGTGCTGGCCAATGCTATGCTGTGATTGGCTAGTTTGCGTTTGTGGGACAGGACATAGCAAAGGGTCAATTGCCAAAATTATTGGCATAGTACGTTTCTGCAAACCACAGATACATTACATTTGCAGGTTATTATGTAGTTACTATATATTATATATACTTTAAAACTTTACATTTCAACAACACTGTGGTTAAAGTGTCTTTAGGTTTAAGCACAAAAAACACTTGGTTATGGTTAGGAAAAGTCATCACGTTGGAATCACAGCAACAGGTTGCTAAATCACAACAAGTTTTGTTTGCTGGTCTCGGAGAGTTATCTGCAGTGGTCTGCAGCTTGCCAGGCATCTTGCCAAGGTGAAACACCATCCACCATTCAATCCACCTCCCGATGACAGTCAGCTCATATACTACATCACTTTAGAAACATTCATTTAATGTGTATGTATTGTACAATGCCAACATTTTCTTCTGGTGACAGAAATGATTGGGAATGACATTGTGGGATGTATAATGTCTGCAACAGTGACCATGTAACCTGCCATAGTTGAGCTATTGCAGAAAAAGGAAAAAAAGTGCATAAGACGAGTCTAGACATAAAAGTGTTTATAATTGTTGCTAACCTTGCTCATATTTCTGCTGCTGCCAAAAAAACACATTATAGTTTTTACAGTCATCATTGAAATTATCAGTATACCTTACATAAAACTAGAACTTTCACTAAAACCTTAAATTTGTATCTTATGTCTGATGTCTTATACTATATGTTTGTGTATTATTTGATGCCTTGTATGGATTATGTAAGCAGCATTGAATTCCCCTTGTTATATTTTTGACATTGTACTCTAAATAAAAACTATGAGTAATCAAACAAATAACAACAAAAAAAAATCCTTGAGTATAAAATGTGCTAAAAGTAAAAGTCAGTGTGCGATTCAGCTATCTGTGTGTGTGTGTGTGTGTGTGTGTGTGTGTGCACGCCTGTGTGTGTGTGTTCCAGCTGACCTGCTTAATTCCTGGCCAGCAAGCCTCAAGTCTGTCTCCAGTTGAGCAGACTCTTGGATGATAACCTCAGTACCCAGTTCATCCACTCAGTGGCACACATCTCACACACAACTACGCACACACACACACACACATACTCTTTCTCTCTCTCTTTCTCTCTCTCCAGGCCGTCAGGCTGAATGTGTTGGAGGTCAGCCTGACCAAGACTGGAGTGAGTGTGAAAGGCAGACTGCCAGAAACCTCACTGCAGGGTCAGGTGAGGAAACAGCCATGGAACTCTCTCAGGCCTTTCACACTCACAAATGTAGCTTGTAAACATCAATCTATCATTTTTAGATGAATTTGTAATATCTTGGTGTAATTACTGTAAAAAATCGAAGCCTTGGTGGAGATGACAGAGGGCCTCTACCTTACACTGGGAGTCTTCATGTCTATCATGGGTTCTAATCTATTTTTCTCCTCCATGAACGGGACAAACATACTGGGGGTGGGGGGGGATTTTCCTAACTAAATTATACACTTTTATACTTATTGTGGATGCAATGGCTTCATGCCATGTAAAAGTTATTTGTAGTTTCCAAGCAGCAACCTTCATGGCTGAAAAATGGAAGCCAACATGGAAGTGCAAAAAACTGCAGTTCTTTGAATGTTCTCTTGAGGCTGGCTACAGAAGCAACTCAATGCCAACAGACCACCGTGTTAAAATGTCCAACTTTACAGCAGAAACAAACATGTTTACAGCCTGGTACAAAAACTGTTTTATTAAGGCTTTGAGTTATGCGCAGTTAAGGGCGGACCTCTCTGAGTGACAGACTGTGTGCCAGTGGCACCCTCGGCTTCTCAGTCAGATCCACCCCTTGCTCCTCATCACTTCTGACTCCAAAAAACCAAGGAGAAGGACGAAATGCTGAGGCTTCAGAATGGGAGTCTACGAACCAATGAGTGTGTCACAATGGCCACGTCCATTATTTTTTCAGTCTATGGTTGTAACAAACCTTCAATGAAAACAACAATTTTTTAGCCTCGGATGTTGCCACTTGGTAACATTAGGTGATCTATGGAAGATTATTGTAACAATATCAATACACACAACAAAAGTCCACAGCTTTTCCAATGACATTCCATGACTTTTACAGGCCTTGAAAATGTGACTGCGAAATTCCATGACTTTTCCAGGTTTTCCATTACTTTGGTAATCCTGTATAGAGAACATCCATCTGGTGACCAGAAACTGAACGGCACTGTTTGTTCATGCTCTGCTAACTAATAAACCAAATTTATAAGATAATACTTTTTTAATGTTGTGATTGCAAATTGCTGTGGTGCCTCCAAGTGCCTAAAAAAATCAGTTAATGCAGCTTTGACCATTCTGCACGTAATACGTTGTCATACAGTTCTGTGAATTTAAACAGTGTTTGGCCACAAGGATGGACCAGTTGGGTTTAAGAGATTTTAAAAAAAGCACCCAAACTGGAAAGTACTGTGTATTATGTTTTAACACCTCTGTGCCTATGCGATATCTGGCATCTTACTTAATCTACCTAAGCAGCTGTCCCTATATAACACTGCTTTGCTAGTATTTGTAAAATGGCCTACAGTGTACAGATCTGTTCTGCACCTCTCTGCGCTGTTGTCACTTCCACTGAAATCAATCTTGCAGGGGAAAGATTAGAGCATTGATTTGAGGCTGGTGAGTAATACTACTGCAGAAAGCATACATCAAAAGCCTGTAATGTGGTGGGACAGAAAAGGCCGTTGATTTCTTATTTATGGCCTTATTTCTGGATCGTCTCTTTCCTAGGCAGAGGAGTCAAAAAGAGAGAAAGGGAGGCAGCAAGAGGGGAGAAGTAGAGTTGCTGAGAGATAATGATGGAGGAAGAAAGGCAGAAAAGAGGCTGTGACATAACAGAAAGGAAAAGACATTCCAAACTAAGGGAAGATGACAGTTGGAGTGGAGTGGAAGGTAGAACAAACTAGCCTGACCATCTCTTTTTATGTTTCCTCTTTTCTCCTCCTCCTCTCCTATTATGACCTTCCCTCCCCTCATCTCCTCTCCTGACCTGACCTTTCAGATTATAATGAAATCAGTACCATCTGTCTAAGTTACATCTCAGGGATGAAACACTGTTCTGCTGTTGTCACTGTCTCTGTGAGTTCACCTGGCACAGAGGAAGGAAAGGAGAGGAATTATTTATGTACATATTCATCTGGCCAAGGGTCAAATGTCAAAACCATAGCTTATTAACTGACCCTGGCTCAAATGTCAAGACCCATGGTGTAACACCTTTCCTGTACACACTGACCGATATTATGAATCTGCATCAAAAACTTTCTTGTACAGGCAGAAAAGCTGTTTTTTTAAAATATATTTCTGCTATTTTAGTGGACTGAATGGAATCACTGGGTTAGTATGTACCTCTGGCAGCCACACCAGGCAAGCTGAAGGAACTTTGGCTGCTCTTATTATTATATTATATTATCAGCTGTAATTAGTCTCTACATACAACCACCACCAGTTCAAGGTGTGTTTCCCTCAAGGGGGGGATCTTGAAATGTCTGCAATTTACAGACACCTTTAAAAACATAATCATTATCTTATAAGCTGTCTGTAGAAGAGGCACAAGTATAACTGTTGAAATGATTAATGCAGCTTCACAAACTCTCACAGGGTGCAAGGATTCATTTTGTGGAACTCGGGCCAATTCTGAACACAAGTGGCTCAGGAAACACACTCTCAGACATGACACACACTGGAGCTAATCATAAGTGACCTAGTTAGTGTAACATATATGCACTGTATCAAGGAAGGAAGAGATCTAAGTCCATTATGGTCTGTAGATACTACTGTAAAAATGAAAAAGATGTGAGAGTCAGGTCACACCAAAAAGTCGCACACAGTAGTTCATTCATACCACCTCAAGAAACAATGTTATCTTGACGTTTGCATAGCCTTTTTTGTTGTACCTTGATGCAGAAGGGGCTGGCAGTCAGTCATGTACGTCAACTGGCATGACTAACAAGTGGTCGGCGGTTAGGTTTAGGCACAAAACCTGGTTAGGGTTGAGAAAAAAACTGTGCTTGATGTTAGTCACTTGGGTTGACTGTCTCAGGTGACAAAATAACTTAATGTTTACCTTTAGTTTCACATGGAAAACAAAGTTCTGTCCCGGGTCAAAATCTTGTGCTTGTTGGATCCATCCACCTCCCCTCCTGCTCTCCCTAAGCAAACTTTTGCACTCTATATATTACATCTGTCTCTCTGAACGATTATTATTTATATAAATAAGTTTACACTGAAGTTGGTTGAAAGCCTGTTGCGTCTCATACAAACGCTAAAGGATGTCCTCAGTGTCACTATACTGATGCTGGGGACACTGCACAATGATGTTTAAGGCTCTGGTAGTCAGACCAGGCTGTCACAAAAAAAGGGGACTCTAAATGCTTGGTGACAGAGGTATTCTCAGGACTAGTTGGTGAACTATGTAGCTCATGAGCTAATGGCTAATATGCACGCAAACTGGGAAAATGCTAGCCTGGGAAATAGGCCTTGGCAATTACCTTAAAAATAATATTGTTATATTTTTAGGTTGTATTGCGATATACATTATATCGCAATTACATTATTTCTTGATATTTTGAAATCTCCTTAAGCTGTGGTAGACTGATAAAATACAAAAATATTAAATGAACTACAGTTACAATGAAGTTCAAATTAAGTAGCTAAGGTCATAACAGTTATTTACTGATATGATAAAATTAAATAAAGCATGGTTATGATAAAGTTAGATAATGAACTGTTGTAACAAAGTCAAATAAACTATTGTTTTAATTAAATCAATCAAAGTGGAACCACTGGTGCTTTTATTTTGAAGCACCTGGCATGGGATTGTCCAACAAAGCTTAGAGGCAACTAAAGCCATTTTAAATGTTGGTGTGACTGAGCCTTACATTTAGATTGCATTTGGGTAACACAGTCTTTATGTAAAGGATGACAATGTTATTGTCATCTTGGCAAAGACTTTGTCAGCTTCCAATAAAATACATAAATCCATCAAATACCAGGCCATAGGCTGAGATCCTGTTTTCTCTATGAATGTTGGTCAACACAAGCCTGTAATATACTATGTAAGAATAAACACAGGATACATATCTGAAATGTCACTTTAACATTTGGACTGGAACATGTTGTTCCATACATTTTTAATATGTTGACATTATAAAAAAATCCCCCATTCAGTTGACCTTTGCCCAAATGATCTTTGTGTTTCAATATGTGCTGCTGGTGCCACTTCCTTCATGTCCACTTTCGACTTTCTCTCCATCCTTGCATAGTTTATTAATATCTTCCTTCCTCTCTCTGTTTTACTATTTCTGCTTTATTGCATTCTGTGTCTGTCTCAGGCAGACCTTCATTTATAGTCAACAAGGTTTGATTGTGTTGGATTCGAGTGTGATTGCTGTGATCCCATATGGTCAGTTTAGCCCAAGGTTAAATCAAGTGTGTGTATGTGAAACCTCTGTTTGCTTTGGTGTGGATAGGGGATGACTTTGAACTTGATTGCATTTATTCAGTTACATTTCAAAAAGCTAGATTAAAACTCATTCAAAATGTATAAATGCTGGCCAACAGTCATTTCTTGTACTGACCTAAAATTAGGTATGATAGAGAATTTACTTTGGGGGACTCAAAGCCCCTGAGTTGGATTGCTAATCAAAGTTAGACCTTGGCCACTCTTAGTCATGATCTAAATCTGTTAACACAAATACAGTAAACACTCACAAAACTGCTCTAAGCTAATTCAGTGTAAAAATGTCTTCTTTCATATCCATCACAAACTCTGAATGTTGTTTAGCTAATGACTATCATGCCCATCTTCCGTTAAAGAGTTCCAGAAACTAAAAGCCCCCTTTGCGCATTCCTGTTTGCACTTTATCCCATCTGAAGAACTGTGAGAGTCAGAAAAATGAGTCCTGCACAGAAAATGATCTTAATGTTGAATTTTAAAGTATTTTGCTCATTCTTGAGAATAGGGACAAAAACTTATATACACACAAAAATACATTTTAAAAAAAGAAATTAACTGTTACTCTTTTATTAGGCTGAGAAAGTATATCGTAAAAGTCGTGACTTTCAAACCTTGTCATGGGCCATGATGCTTCACTTTTTCTTTTCTGTCTGTTTGCCTTTGCAGCCAAATCGACAGTTCTATGTGTGAGGAAACAAAGACTAAGAAAAGACATTTTGTAAAAGACTGAGAAAAATGCAGCAGACAATCATTTCTTTTCAAAACTACACAAATATAATGATAAATGTCAGAGATATTCAGATTTTTTGTTAAATTTTGATAAGCACCACACAAAGGAAGAGGTCTGAAGATGAAATTGACTGAATCAAGGACATGTTGAGTGGTTAGTACTTCAGACAGCAGAGGGCTCTCCTGTGACATGCTAGCTACCGTAGATTTTCTCTTACTCTGTCTCTCATACACACACAGAGGCTATCATGTATTCTCTGTGACGCACAACTGACACAGCCTCTCAGCCAACTCCCGTCCTCTCCAGATTGGTAGCATCATTTGCAGTGCCGGTCTACATAAATACATGCATGTAGACATCCAGAGTAGCAGCGTTAACTTCGGAGCAGTGCAGCACTTAAACACACACATCAACACACATCCCCACAGGCGCATGCACACAGATGAAGCAGGCGAGAAAACGGAATGATGATGGTCAGATGGGTGGATGGGAGAGGCAGAGCAGGTGACGGGGATCGTTTTCTCTTTCTCTCTCAGTGAAGTGGTAATTCTGTCCGAGTCTGCGATCTCATTCGCCTGCCTGCCTGTTTTCCCCCGAGGCCCGTGGAGAGATGGAGAGATTCTCCTCTGATTCAGGACGCCCAGTTCTCTGGGCCAAAATAGGCCTCATGAATAAACCATAAAGTATGTAGTTAAGTTATGTAACGACAGCACATGAATAGATGCAGCATGGTAAAGTACAGTAGGAGTGGGAGGGGTGGCATTCAGTTTTTCTTTTCAAGTTGTGCTCGAATGCAAAAACAAACATTACAGTACATATGCATAGCTTCTAAAGCAATAAAATAGTACTCTAAATATCTTCACATAGCTAAATGTCTCTACTGTCTCTACAGGTAACCTTTTATTCCTGACAAAAGGTTACCTGTGGTCAGATCATATCCCATGTTTTAAACACAGTGTTTGATGAAGCAGGTCTTCAAGTGAAGAAATCATCAGGTACAAAGGAAAAGTTTACATTTCCTGTTTGTGTAAATTTGGGCAACACATGTAGTTAGCATAAACAGCTACCACAGTTGAACTTACATGAACTCAAACAAAATATATGTAAATATATCATCAATCAATGTAAATATATCATCAATCAATATCAGTGCAACAGGTAATGTTAAGCACAGAAGCTGGAGATAAACTTCAACGAGACTTGATAGCCTCGTAGCAGCTCTGTTAGGCCGTGCTCAGTATTTAGTTCAAGGCACAGCTCTGCCGAAGTCAGTATGTTAACATGTTCACAGTGACAATGCTAACATGCTAATATTCAGCAGGTATAACGTTTACAATATTACCATCCTCCCAGTTGGCCGCCAAAGCCATTAGACATGGATATTTGGTTTAATTTAGGTTTTGACATTGGGTGACCAAAATTCAATGTCAGGACAATATGTAATGCCAACGTACATTTGATGTAGAATACTGACGACAGATAATGTTGATATTTTGTTGGTTTTAAGTTGTGTTGTTAGGTAACCAAAATCCAACTTCTTTCAAATGTCTCATGCTGATGTCATCTTGATGCAGATTAATGACATTTATTTGTAAGACCAAAATCCAGCTTCTGCAAAAACCACACAACTTGGAATTCTAACACCGATAGACATTTAAAATATCGTCAACACAATTTTCTTTCACAAAATTTACTGTCTGTTTGACATAAGATTCTTTCTAACATAACATTAACCTCCGGTGCTAGGTTACTTTAGGTTACTCTGGTATCTCATCAGGTATAGCACATACCAAGGTTTTTGTAAACAGTATGGCCAGTGAAACTGAAAGACCAGATCCAATCGTTTGCTGTATTTGAGGGGTTTTATGGTGCTATGTCCGTCATTTTCATAGCTTCCTCTTAGATGTGTACTGCTGAAGGTCTGGCATGGGGGAAATTTGGCATAGATTGCCTTTAAGGCTGAGTCCTTCCTGCAGCAGTTTGGGTTTGAGTCTGGCCCGGGCCCTCTGCTACATGTAATTGTCATGATAGCGCATGCTAACTAGAAAAGTATAGTAGAGTAGTCGTGACCACCTGAGCTGATCATGGCCCTTCTACACAGTACTTTTAATTTCAGCAGATGTGATGCTTTGATTCAGATCAATTGCACCTTCAAACAGGCACCGTGTGTGAAAACAAAATAATTATAGGATGATTGTATTTTTAATGACTAAAATACAATCAGAGATCTTTGATCCATGTCCTTCATAACTGGACTTGTAATGGTACTAATTTTGGCTGTAGGCTACAACAACACAATTAAAATAGTTAAATAAAAAAGATGATAATAATAAAAAAAACAATTTAACTACAAATGCTACTGTCTTACTTATTGTAGAAGAACAAATATTAAAATATATAAAACATTTTCCCTTAATGATGGTACTACATTGTCAAGTTAAGGGGACACAAAAGTTAATGTAGTTCATTCTGTGGGGAATGTCTGCACCAGATCTTGTCAATCTATGTGTTGTTGTCAATCTATGTGAGCCTAGTCTCATTCCCAGGGCGTCAAAATACACCACTTCAACAGTGTCCCTGGCAGCATTATAGTCCCGAAGGCAAAATATGAAAAGTGGATATGGTTACAGGATATAGTGAGGGGGCAGTCTATGTCAAGCTTTCACAATGGTCACACTGGAGGAAAAGACTGGGTGGGGGCTTAAAGTGGAAAATGAAAGTGTTACTCATTGTCTTTCAAGACATTATTACATTTGACATGCAATGTGTTTTCACGTTTTTTTCACAAGATTTTAGATAGATATTGATACGCTCAATATTTCGACATTTCTAAGATTCTCTGGCTTGTTTTAATGACATTTTTACCAGGCAACTTGAGTCAGAGTGAGTCTAAGCCCCCCTGGAACAGTGCTGAGGTGAGCAATGATTTCAGTGTAGGGACCATGATCAGAATTGTAGGTCACATGACACATTTGGGGACCAAGCAGCCTTTTTCTATATACCACCCTTTTGAAAGAAACAAGTGTAAAACTGTCAAAAAAAAAAAGGTACCAAAGATCATACACATTCAGGAATGGGTTTTTGAATTTTCACAGTCTGAGCCATTAGATCCAAGTTGCTTTTGTATGTTAAGTATAAAGACTTTGGTCTTCAGACTTGGTCAGACAAAACTATGTTTTTTCAAGAGTACTCCAACCTTTAAGTTACAGCATAATCTAGCTAAAGTTGCATAACAGCCAGTGGTCGTCCATGAACTGTCGGTGTATTGTGAATAAAATGTTTTATTTGTTAAAAGTCCAGCCTATTATAAAAGAATAAGCTGTTTCTTCATTTAAACATGAGGCTCACTTTAAAGTGCTTCAATGTGTCCTCAGTTAACATTATAGTGAGCAGACAAGTTGAGACAGTAGGTCAGAAACAGCAGACAGATGGGCCACAGAAGCTGTTTATCATTTCACCAGCGTCAGATTTTATAACAGTGTGGTTCCAGAGGCTCCCTGCATCCTCTGCTGAGTCCACACCAGCCTACAGCAGAGGGGACAAAGACATCTCTGCTTTTTCTCCCACTCAGAAACACTGTGATCGCAGCAGGGATGAAGTCAGCTTAGGGCCTTGGAGCAGAGGGAATAAAAGAAGCTGTGGGCTGGAGTTGAACTGGGGTTCAGCTGGCGGCAATGCTACTGTTGTGACAATGAGACGTCTACTGCCTTTAGGCCAAGAGCAATCCACACTCCAGTGCCAGAGGAGAGCTTTATCAACACTCACAGTTCAAGGTCCAAGCGTGTTTATAGCAAAACGGGTAATTAGATTTGCCAGGAAAAAGTAGGAAGGGTAGACAGTCTCTTGTTATTTCAAGAAAATGTGCCTTGAATCTCTGTGGAGGGCAAAAAGGAAGAAAATCGTTCTAGTAAAAGTCGTCACCTTGATTGTGTTACGTTTCAAAATCTCAACACTAAATTGGAAGGAAGTCTGGGGATCTAGTTGTTCTATTGGGTTTCATGACAGATTCTGTAAGTGTACCATTCATTCAACATACTCTCATAGAACAGTTGGTATGCTATCCTATCCTAAAAAAATCCTTGACGTCCTTGACGTATAGTTATATAATTAACGTAAACTTACGGAGGTTGGTGAAGAAAAAGAAACAGGATGAGGACGTACCTTAAAATGACTTACAGTTCAGTCAAAGTTAACACTGTCCTGAGCATGTGTCTCCAAGGGGAAAGTCTCTTGGGAAAATTTGTGTTTTTCTGACCCATCCACCTTCCTAACCTGCCTCCTTAAAACTTTGCTCAGGACTGCGTCCTTGTTTACTCCTGTCAGCGTATTTGTCATGTGATCACAGCCTTTCATAATACGTCGGAAAACGTATCAACAATTTAAGAGAACAGCCTGTTTTATTGACAACATTTGTAGCCTTCGAATTAAAGTTATAGAAGAGTACTTCTGTAAAATCCTTATATGGGGGTAGAGTTTTGATTTAAAGCCTGAACCTGATTGACTTGACCTGACCCACCGTGTTCTGGTACTAGCTTTTATTTCTCAAAATTTCTTCAGCTTTGAATCATATTGGGTTCGCACCACATGCCAGTGTTTTATTTTTATTCTAATGCAGACTTATTGTCTGTACAATGTCATGAATCATGTATGGTCTGTGTTGCCATCAACCCATTATAACTTATAAAATGTTGTAATTTCAAATTAGACTTTAACTGACAAAACATGAGAATTAGTGGGTCGCTGACATATGCACTGAACACAAGACGCATGAGACGCACAAAACTGGCAGTACTCCTGAGTGTGTGTCCAGAGTTGCATTGGGACTGGGGGGAAATCAGAGGCTGCAAGGTGACTTGGATGGCAATGTTTGCTTCTCTTTCCCCAGTAGTGGAAGAGATGTGTGTAACATGCAACAGAGAGCTGTGATCATCATCTGCACACTGAATCAACACGGACAGCCCTGCACACTCAAAGACAGAGATGCAAAGGGGGCATGAAGTGCGCAGCCAACTTTGACGAATTCCAGGATCAGAGGTTTCCCAGCAGAACTTTGCATTGCACTACAATGATCAGTGTTCACTTCACCTGTCTGTAGTTTTAGTGTTTTGGCTGATTGGTATACATCCTCCATTTTTTAGATGTGCATACTGCTACAAGTTGATC
>JAPZEB010000021.1:2676041-2687931 GCA_029783705.1 Chaetodon striatus | reverse complement strand
AAGTTGATCAACGAAGAAAAACAACAATGCAAATATCAGATATTGGTCAGACCCTGCCTTTTAGGGCCTTAAAGACATTATTTGTGCACAGCCAATCCTTCACTGTGTTTCATGATGTTCCCAGATATGGTTGCTGTGATTATGGTGATTTTTGACAAGCCTCCATACTCATAAATACCAAAAAATCCTCACACACACTGTTGTTCATGCAAAAACTCATACACAGCCAGCACCCATGACCAGCGCCAGGACTAATATTTACAGACACAAGGCATTCAATGAGCTGGTTTCTGGAAGACATCTTTTCCCTGCTTCAACGAGCCTGAGCTTTAATAACAGATGGTCCCATCGGCAGTACTTCTCTCCAAACATACTGCATGCGTGTGTGTGTCTTGATTTTACTGACACGGAACAAAATCAAAGAAAAATTCTCTCTCCCAGAGACAAGCAATTATGAACATACATAATTGGCAAAGCTTTAATTGGATAAACACAGAGTTGAACCTCTGTTACCCACGTTTGAGTGTGAAAAATACAGATGGATCTGAAAGCATTTAACCTGTCAAACAGCCGTTAGGTATTATAATTATTATCATCTTAAGATTATCATATTGTAAATTGGTGGAAAACCCTTGGTACCAGAAACTCAAATGATGTGGGACTGTATGTTTTGTATTTATCTTCATTTCACTGATTATATTCCCAGGAGAAGAAAATAAAAACAATTCAGATTGAGCTCATGTGCTGGAGGACAATTTAGGGATGTGCCAAAGAGTGACTTTGCTTCAGCTTGTGCTTTTTATCTGCTCGAGGCCTTGTTAGATCATAGAGCGTGACATATTGGGAGGAAGTGAATGAGAACCCTCAGACATGGTGCTAATTAATTCACACTTTGGTGACCATAAAGCCCCGCCCACCCCCCTCTCACCCCCTGCCTGCTGTCTCTGCGTGGCATTACATGACATATGTAGCCTGGAAGATTGATACTGCAAATGGCGGCGCTCAGCCATGCTCATTACAACAGCAGATGGTGGTATCTGTGTGTGTGTGTGTGTGTGTGTGTGTGTGTTTGTGTGTGTGTGTGTGTGTGTGCTTCATGAAGGGTCAATAACCAATATAGACAAATTCAGACAGCAGCAGACTGACAGATTGCTGTACAGTGTACAACAGGGAGCATGCACTGTATGTGTGTGTACTGCAGTGAGTGACAGCTTTCTCTGAGGGTAAAGTTTACTATTTACATTTTTGTGTTATTTACCAAACAAGCACAAAGTACAGTTTTCCACTCGTCTAAAGTGCACTTTGCATGCCAGGAGTGAAGTGCACCTTTCTCCTTTGTCCGCATGCATTTAAAGTAAGATTGCATAAATGACAGGAGGAGCGAAGATAAGTGTGGTTGAGGGCCCATTCCGCTGAATTTACAAAGCCTTAAGCTCTTTGAAAGGGTCAGTTGTACATTTGGCAATTTTCTGTGTCTGAAGAGCAGCTGCAAAATGCTGTAGTACAATAAAAGGTTAGTGAAGAAGACACACTGCCCAATGAACCTCTGTTTTATTAAAATTGCAGCAGACACAGGGCTATGTGAGGGAGCTGCACTGAATTCATTCACAAATAAATAATTGAGATAGATCAATTATACTAGGAAAGTAAAATGGTAGTATTTAAAATACCAAGCAAGTTTATTAACCTGTTTCCCACCCTACAAGAACTGCTTTATTACATTTGTTTAAGTAATATAAAAGGTTTAAGTGTTTTACATCTAACAGTTACAGTGCACTCCCTCTATTTTCAGGTTTTACATAGGTACTGTAAATAGCTCTCTGCAGGTTCATCCATGGGTGTTGAGAGAAGCTGGATAATTCCTGGATCACTGGAGCTTATGTTGCTTTAAAAGGACAAATGCAAGTGAATACTGAGGCTCAAGCCCAAACAGATGCATACCAAAAGCACACCTAATTATGTTTTTGAGAGCTACTCGTTGTCCCTTTTCATCATAGTTTTACAGGAAACCATGATGCTCCCAAATGATAGATCTGATTGCTCTTTAGCTTTGGTATCTCGTTTGCACTCACTACACAGACACCAATCCCTATATGAGCTAGTTTCAGTTTGCAGTCACTGGGCAAAAATCATAATAACCCTTAAGCATATTCAAGTGGTCTGGGAGCACACCAGACTTCTGCACCTCCTCTTGGCTCTGCTTTGGAAAATCTGGCCCCTGATGGAAGACTATGGCCAATCACAGGTCAGTTCATGAGGGGAGCGTTCCTATTGTCTGTTCTATTAATGCAGATCTCCGTGCACATCTCTGGCATGTCGGAGATGACAACTGCATGATTCAATGGAGGAAAACCATGCAGAAAATGTTGTCATTCCGGCATCTAAAGGACTGTCTAAAATGAGAGTCTGAGAAATGCAATAAAACACTATTAATTGTTCATCCCTTTGCTAACCGGGCCAAAGGCTCATGGCTGTGGCTCATGTTTATGTAATGTTAGGTAGCTAGAGCCTCGAATCCCCGTGTGTCCTGGAGGCGGACTCCCACTCAGTGGTTGCAACAACTCCAATCCAGCCAGCACAAACGCAGGCTCCAAGGGACCAGACAGCCTGGATAACCCACCAGCTCAGCAAACTTTCTGTTGCTGCTGGTACAATGGATATACGCAGCTCTGCTGCTGGTCACCAACCCACTGTGACACCTGGCACTGCTGCCTGATAAAGTAGTCCATGGTTGCGAAAAGCGAGGCAGAAGGACCACGTTAATTCTTGTCACATTTGTGGTCTGATAAACAAAGAAAGCAAGAGCAGGGCAAGTAAGTATGCTGAGTGCAGCTCTACACTGACAGCTTAACCCTCTGGGGACAGGAGCTCCGACGGTGGAGCTTGGCAGGATTTTGATAAATATGTCTTATTTTCATTAATATCTTCATTAATTTTTATCCTACAAACATGAAGAAAATATTGACAGAAACCTTATAATTTACACTTTCTGGTATGTCCACTGCCAATACCATGAGAGTAAAAAAAATTAGATAAAACAAAGAGTTTTTTATAAATTGACCAGTCACAGTTGAGATGGAGCACTACTCAAATTTTAATGACATAATAATTGCTCTTGTTCTTTTGGTATTGATTAGTGTATTTTTTGGGGGCAGCACGGTGAAAACACCAACAGTAAACACATTTAAATGTCTTGCAGGTCAAAGCATCACTCACCTGTTTTGAGGTGAACATATTTCGGAGGATTACACTACAGAATGAAGAGGCCTCACTACGGCTGTTTCAGAGCAGTGCAGTTCATCAGATCCGAAAGACTGTGACACTGTCAATTAGCTGTTTCTTGCAGTCTCATTTTGAACAATGATTTAGTTGAGTAAGTGCAACTATTTCTTTTCATTATAAGAGTGCTATGTAGTGCAAATTCTTTGCCTGTTTCTTAAATGAAAACGGGCAGAATCACTTGAGTTTGAATAGTAGGGGAGACCACGGATGATACTAACACATTTGTTTGAGCATTAGTTTGTGTGTTCTAATGGTGGTTTTCACTGTCAGGACATTGTGTCAGAATACAAACCAACAGTCACCAACTCAGACCTCACTCGTCTGTAAATAACACTAGTCATATTATTGTAGCTGAGTGTGTGGTGATACATATATAAAATATGGAACACTTTGGAATCACAGAGTGATTCTGTGTGTGAAGACTCTCTTTTTGCTGTTGTCTTTACTCCAATCTGAAAAGGCATTAGGGGGTGAATGTGTCCGAGAGTGTGTGTGTGGGGGCTTTGCCTGTCCTCACCTGTGAACAGTACCTTTTGCATATTTAGTGAAAAGGATTACCCCTTCCACTGACAACTCTTTATCCCCAAACAATAGGACATACATTTTCAGATATCAATGTAACTGTTTTAATCAATGGAGCAGAGGAAAATCTTTAGTTCTGCGTACATTCCTAAGACTTTACAGATTCACCTCAAGTGACTTCAAAATTCATCACAGTGGGTAAGGTCATGTTTTTTACACATTCTAACAAAGTTCTACAACTACATTTCACAAAGGTTTAATTTCGCAGTTATTTTCTGAATACATATGATCATGAAATGCACACTACGTTTTATTAAAGCTGAGCTTATGCTGAATACTAAAATGTTCCTGTGACTCTGAAAATACTGCTTCCATTTGTTCAAATTTTACAAAAACATTGCAGAGTGTCAAAACTAACACAGTGCTCAGAGACCCCCTCAGTCTGCTAAGGGTTAAATCAATCAATATGTGGGAAACACTGGGTTACTGTATAAACGTGTGCATTTGCTTGTAGTCGTCTGGTGGGAGGGGCTTAGGACACAGAGGGGAGAGGTACGGGAGGAGGATGTATTTATAAATTCTAATAAATTTATAAATTTTATATACATTCTGACTTCTTTTTGTGCTGTTTATTTTAAAAAGCTGCACACCCCAGCTTTAAGAAACTGGATACAACGCCCAGCACAACTTCTGCCAATTTATCTCAGTGGTCATTCACAACAATAAATCCTCAACAACAATAACTCCTCTGCAGTCGAAAAGACATATTCTCCATAGATCACCATTATAAACGTATCATCACAACATATTATAAGTCTTTTATGTCACTGTTAACAGGAAATCTAGACCTGCAAACAAGTTCAATTATTACTCTGTCTATTATGCATTTTTAATTCAAGGAGGTTCTACACTTCTTAAACTTTCATCGAGCCTAGAAAAGTGACTAATGTGAGTGACATCATTTTTCTACATATTCCATTTTTTCATAATGAAATAGCAAAACTGTAAGGAAACAAACAATAAATTGAAAAGCATTAAGGTTATTGATTTTCTACTTGTTTAAAATGTTGTGAAATTAGCACGTATCTACCATCACGTGGATTAAAACAGTCTGCATCAGTCATTGATATGCTCTGTGAACTGAACTTTGACAATGATTAAATATTTGGATGGGGATGTTTGTATGTTTTCTCATGTAATATTTAAATCTGACCTTTTATTGACCTTAAGGTGGTGAGAACACACACACACACACACACACACACACACACACACACACACACACACACAGCCTGACATTTTCATTGTGCAGATTACATTTCTGTGGTGTTTTGTGTCTGTACTTTGATGAAAGTGGATGCTCATAGTCTTCAACCAGGTGCTGGATTGCTGCTGTGCCCTTCAGTAAGTCACTCAACCTTGATTCTCACTGCACAGCTTCCAGGCCAAGTGGTTCCATATTGCTGTGTTTGTATAAAAGCTTGTCTCACCGGGATTTGGATGTGTGTGTCAGCAAAACAATAGCAGGTCTGTCTGAATAAATCAACCTACGCAGAATCCTTACACGTCCTCACGTTACAGCATTCAAACAACTACTCCTGTTTTTCATACATACATCCCAGAAACTGACAGGAACAGGGGGAAAGTATAATAGCTGGACAGAGTGCATGGTATGTACAGCAGTATGAATATTCATGTCCCATGTATCTGCCTCTGCTGTAAAGTGCGTGATGAAGGGTTTCTGTGATGCACAGAGGTCAGGAATCACCTGACCTGAAAAGAGAGAGGAAGGAGGTAAAGGGGTTGGTGGAAGTAAGAAATAAGGAAAAGGCATGGAAAATTAATGAGAGAGGGGAGATGGGGGAAGGAGGCGAAGAAGATGGAAGAGGACACAAAGGAAAGATAGAAGAGGACAGGATGGGAGGAGGAAAGCAGAGGAAGAAAGGGGGAGATCTGTGGAAGAAATAAGGAAAGGGTGAGGTCATGTGAATTGAGAGAGAAGAAAAAGGTGGAGAAAGAGAGGAAATAATACAGGAAAGACATCAGAGACAGGAAAGAGTGGAGAGTGTCATTAAAAGAATCAGATGTTCTTTGTGCTCCCAGGAAACATATGGTGCTCCTGCTAACTCAAAGAGCGATGCAGAGTCAATTGAAGTATGCATTGCGAAAGGAAGTGAAGAATACAGCAGGTTTTGGGAGACTGTCCCAGATTTGAAGTGATGAGAACACAGACAACAAAATCACCCCTGTGTCCCTGGTGGATCATTTGCTCTACATAACGCTTGGCATTAACACTTGTCAATGCTAACACATGTACTGACTGCTAGTGCTATCAGTTTATTGTACTAAAACAGGCAAAAAAAATTCTTTGAACTTATGCACTACTAAAATAAAATGTGTAACACCACAAAAGATAAGTGCAATTTAAGCATGTGCAGCAGCTGCTACATAAGCATTTAATAGGAAATAAGTGTTTACAATTGCAGATTTTAAATTAAACAGCTAATACAATGTAGTTGGAATACATTAAGGCCCTACATAACACAGCCATGGGCCACCCACACAGGTGTTTTCACTGGTTGCCTGATTAGACCTCTCCTCAGGACTGTGTGGGTGTGTGTACAGACTGCATTTGATTAACATCAAATCAGAGCACATTTAACTTCATTATCTAAAGAGGGAAATTAATTTGATCAAAGATGGAAGAACAAAAGAAGTACAAAGCTGCACAATGCAAAACTGAAAAAGCACACGGAGAAAAGCCATGAAATGTATTGATAAAATGTTAAAATATATGATAAAACATGTACAACTGATTGGAGCAACTTGCACCATTATCATCGTTATTAGTACAGTACATCAATCGTGACCTCACATAATTTCCAGCACAGCTCCCCAAAAATTCAGCTGGAGCAGAGGTGTAATGAATTAGGATGAGAAAACATAGTACCAAGTGTTGTTAAGCAATAGAGATTGTATTTTCTTTTAAATGCACACTACACAGCCCATACCGCTGTCATATAAAATGTCATCAATTCATTATTTTATCCTATAAGACTCTTTTGTGAAATTTTGTCTTAATAAGCCAGGTTTTGTGAGGTCACAGTGACCTTGACCTTTGATCACCAAAGCCTACTGAGTTAATCCCTGAGTCCAGATGGATGTTTTTGCCACATTTTAAAAAATTCCCTTGAGGCGATATGTAAATATTACAAACAAGTTTAAGAGTTGGACGTATGGTCACTGTAACCTTGATCTTTGACCAGCACAAGCTAATATAGTTCATACTTGAGCTGAGGTCAATGTTTTTGCCAAATATGAGGAAATTCTTTTAGCGTTCCCAGACGGACAGACAGACAACCTTAAAAACATTATGTCTCTGGCCATGGCTACTGCTGGCATAAAAACAAAACAAGGAACTAGACCTAGAATAGAGTAGAATAGATCTTGTCCATTGTAAAAAGCATACATTTTTAGTTGCCTGAGGGACTCTATAGCGCCTCCTAGAACTCAAGAGCTCAAACTGGCTAAAGAGAGGGTGGGAGCTATGGGCCAATATACTCCACTAGCTTTCCAATCCACTAGCTTTCCAATCAGTCTTAAAAAATGCATCCACTGTTGTTTTGGCCACTTGGGTTCAGTGGAAACAAGTTACAAACACAACATATTATCACCTTCTAAATTGGCAGAGTGAGCTCTGTGATAGTCTGGAGACCTGTCAGCTGGGATAAGCTCCAGCACCCTCCCATCCCCACCCCCAACTGTAAACCCACTTGTAGTCATTTGATCCATTGTTAATGTAAAACTATTGATTAGAGCAGCTTGAAAGACAAGTGTCACAGCCCATTCTCATTCCCGGTTGTCAAATACCAACATTTTTTCACGCTCCTTGGTGTGTGATACAAAAGGCCCCCTTTGGAGTCTTTATGAAACACACCAGGCTTTTAACTTACTCCAGTGTAAACCAATCTATGGCAATACTTAACACAGAGAGTAACTCATATAGTGTAAACAGCAAGAAAGTCCACTTACTGTGGGAGGGAGGGAGGGGAAGTGGATGAATCAAATAAAACCGAACTTTCACCCAGGAGACTGGGTGTTCATAAGCGTTGTGAAACCAAGAGTCGGTGTTGTATAAAGCAATGCTACATAATATATGTACAGTCATTGCACACTGATGTCACTCATGTGATGTATTTACATCACGTTATTTTATGTAACAAACATATTTATTTTAACCAAAAACATATATTTTTAAACCTTACTGCGTAGTGTCGTTGCCTAAACCCAACCACAAATGTTTCAGAACATGTGTGTTTATTCTGTGTGTCACATACGTAGATACGCCAAAGGGTGCCATTGCCATACCATTAGATATTGAGGGGTGTGACAAAGCATCTATATTTGATGACATGGAAATGACAACAGGTTGAATGTCCACTTAAAATGTCATTAGCACATAGGGCTAGATTTTAGCCAATATGATAATCATAATTATTTTGAGCAATATTGAGATCACGATTATTAATTGTTTTTAAGGACAAAATATTTTCATTGTACTTTCACATTTAAATAGAGAACTGCTACAGTCCTGACAATGTATTAATATTTGCATCAAAATAAGAATGGAGGTTATACACAGTGCGTCTCCTAAAAAACACAAAATATAAAGAAAATTGTACCAAAACTTTGTACCTACACTTTAATCAACAGAACACTGCTTTTACTGGCACATTGTGCTACATTCCTGCTAATTGACAACTCTGCATAAAAATGACCTCAGAGACTTCAAAAAGACTTGAATTCAGTGCATCTCCTATGGATGTGTATCAATGCATATGTAGTTTTACAGTGGTCAGTGAACCATGACTCGCTGCAGAGATGCTGTTGAATGAATGTCTGAGATGATGCTGGACAAGGATGGGGATTAACTGTAGCGGTACGGTAACGTTAGCAACACCACTCCTCTCTGCCTTTGTGCATTCATCATACTGCAGATTGTGCTGTTTTTTTCAGGTGGTGTTGCTTTCCTGCACAGACATGTCTCATGCACTCGTTGCATATGACTTGTTCTCTCCTATGTCCAAACAACAGATAATGATAGTTGGTGAGAGATGATTTTTGTTTTGCCTGTCTGCAGTTGCAACTGTAAGTAAAGTTTTTAACAGGCTGTTGCTGCGGGGTCTGTGTTTGTAGTAGCATGACAGCTTATCAAAAGTGGAGTCTGCTGTTTGTTTGGGAAGCTCTTGATTTGATATGCAGCAGAGTTTTTTATAAGCAGACCACACATTTTAAACTTTAATACTGCAGCCAATCATGTTCATTTAATTGTGGGAAGCCAAAATCATGATTGTGATTAACATTCGATTAATTGTGCAGCTCTATTAGCATGTGCAATTAACATCTCAGCATTTCCATGAATTAATAAATAATTTGATATGCCCTGCACTGTTCCATCATAACTATATTCATATTGCATTTGCACTACTACTGCACAATTTACACTTAAAGTTTGTACACTACAGATTAGCTACGATGATGTAATCCCATGTCATTACATTATGCAGCATATCTTCTTTGTCTCATTTTTTTTCATTATCATAAAGGACTGGTGACACAACCATAGCTTTTGTTGCCAGTCCTAGTATATTCAGAATATGAATAGGTCCCCAGTACTCCAAAATCCCCCCAAAATGAAGCAAAAGGTTGATATCTTATATTCTATATATCCATTTATCATTCTTAGGTATGGCAGAAAATGTCTCCAATCATCAGTATATAAATAAGACGAGCTGATAGAAAGGTGTGGTGTGAGGATCTTATTGTCTCTTTAAAGTTTTCTACCTATGTGTCTAGGGGGTGTCTGTGTTTATTAAACAGTTCTGTCAACTCAGCTTTCAGTCGGTTTGATGGGCTGTGATCAAATGTGACAGCAATGAAGGCAGTAAGAGGACACGCACCCTCACACACACATAATCCATGCACACAGATTGGGTCTAGAGGGAGAGAGATCTCTCTCACATTCATCTTTAATCCTCAGCAAACACAATGAAAACCTCACCTCTCCCCTGCCTGCCAATCATTCGGGCCTGATAACTCCTTTTTGACTCCCAGTAGAAATTCTATATTTCAAATGACAGCACACACACACTGACTCTGCGCATACAGCTTATAGCCTGGCGTCTCTCTGTGTGTTGGCCCGTATCTTTGGGTCTCCGAGGCGTTTCCCTTCCCACTCAAACATCTAACTCCTCTCCATCAACAGCACCCCGGGAGCAGCTGCATCACATTTTCATGTCAGTCTATTGATTAAATGGTAATGCCAATCAATTTTTTATCCACTGCATCTTCAGCACTGTTGTGAAAGTGTGTGTAAGAGAAGACAGGGATACAGTAGCAGCTGTAACAAGCAAAGAGGAAAGAAACAGCCAGGAGAGAGCAGTGTAAGAGGGGAAGGCAGAAAAAAAGCATGAAGAGAATAAAAAAAAGAAGGTAATAACAAAAAAAAGAGTAGAAGTACACTTGTGTTCGCAGTAAAGAAGCCTTGGGCTGTTTTGCTATGTGTTCATCCAATGGTGTTCCTTGACACCATTGGAGTAAAGTTGCATTATGTTTTGGTTTAATAATTCATCAGACATGGGGTTTAAAAGTTAGAGCGCTATACCTGCCAGCTCAGCCTACAGCATGTGAGTGTGTGTGTTCTGGTGTTAAAAAGTGCACACACAGCCACACGCCAGTCACGTTTTGTGTGCCTGAATGAGCTCCCTTTATGTCTGTGTGTTTGTGTGCATGTGAGCTGATATCAGTGCACGTCTTCTTAGGCATGAGTGGGCATGTGCTCTTCTCTATCCCCCTGAGGAGAAGGAGGAGAGCATGAACTCATCAGCAGGGTTTAGATTCGCATACATCTTTTAACAATTTCAATTTAAGTGCCATTTTGCCAAATTATAAATTTGTTTCTGGCTCCTTTAATTGGCTTTAGTGGGACTTGTAACACCACTGCAGGGCAGATTGCGGGAGTGACTAATAGAGAGAGAGCAGAGTGGGAGTAAGTGAAGATGGGGCTCACTAGAGTATTCATGCAAAGAGAGAGAAAGAAAGACATCGTCTGGCATCAAAGCAGCTCTACTCTGTAAAATAATTAACACGAGCAAAATGGGGAGAGGACTTAGTGAAACTTTGGAGCCATCAAAGGATCCAAAGGGAAATGGAGACAAACAGTCGGTCAGTTAAGGTGACTTTCAAGATCTTCAAATGCAGTCTTGAGTGCAGTAAAGCACAGCCTATAGGTTCAATCACAAGCCTAACTACACCCAGACTCCAACTAATGCTTGCACAGTGGCATCTAGTAGTTGCTGCGTGTCTCACACTCTGTGCACTGCAGCACTTCACAATGCACTACTGTTTCTTTAAAAGTGTTCCATCAAAAGTGCAGCAGCACCAGTAAAGAGCAGCATGTTACAGGAAACTGCAGGGATGAATGAGGTGCTCACGTATAGGTTCCAAGACTGCATTGTAGGTGGGAGATAAGTGGTGTTGTAGATGGTTGTTCCAGTTTCTCTTTCAAACCATCTTTCTTCCCTGGCCAAGATGTGTACATTGCTGTCCTTGAAAGAGTGTCCAGGAGAAAGGACACTCTGGGATCCCTTCCCAGACGACTTCACACCCATTCATACCTGGTCCCATCTGACCCTAGCAACACACATGATGGCCAGGTGGGTCAACGACTTACATTAGCCCCTTTTCCACCGCAGGAACTTTTTTCATTTACCCAGGTAATTGAAAGGCCTCCGTGCGTTTCCACTGAAATTACCCGGGCAAATAAAGCTCCCCCTTACCCACCAATTCCCCTGAAAAAAGTACCTAGTAGCAAGGTAGAACTTTTCATATTACCCGGAACATTGAGGGGCGGGGCTGTGTGCTGAAGAACGCTGATTGGTGGAACACACGCAGCGTTCCGCACTTCCGCATTAGCGTGGCTGCAGACTTTCTACAAATAAACATTTCTACCATAGTATTGATAAGCGCGAATGGTATCAGTTCTTTTAACGGCACTTAACACATTTTGGTTTAATTCACTCTCATC
>JAPZEB010000021.1:2657223-2675941 GCA_029783705.1 Chaetodon striatus | reverse complement strand
AGGTAAATTTTATGTATAAAAAAAAAAAAGTTTACTTTGTTTTTGTATTAAGACAAATCCCCCAAGCCAAACACCACAATAACTGTTGGCATTGTATGTTTCTTCAAACCAATATTTTCGACAGTTATAGGCTGGCTTGGCTTGGTTTGGTTTAGGCCATCAGCCGGGGATGTTTGCAACAGGGCTACCTGCCTGTCTTTAACTGATGACAGTGCGAAAGGCCCACATTTGTACGTTATTATGTACCAGATACATTGAAACTTTATGTATCAACAACTCTGTGGTCAACATGTGGTTAGGTTTAGGCACAAAAAAGAACTTGATTATGGTTTGGAAAAGATCATGTTTTGGCTCAAAATCCAATCTGGAAATGCAGCGATGTCTCAGTAAAAAAAACAAACTGCCTTTTGTGGCACTATCCTGGCAGAAAACACAGTGAGGGGTTACTGAAAAACAACCAATTTTGTTGTTTGTTGGTCTCACACAATGGTCTGCAACTTGGCAGACGTCACCACCCTCTCCATCTCCCAATGACAAAGTCAGCTCATATACTTTTTCACTTTAGAAATGCTGACAGTGTACAAACGAAACATACAAATGTCACATATCTATGGTATGCAGATGGGTATAATGTCATTGTTTTTTTTTTTTTTGGTTTTTTTTGCAATAACTGGGCTGAGTCAGATCTTTAGATCAGACCTTCAGTCACAGTTACTGTCTCAACAGGACTCCAAAGAGCCAGATTTCAGCTCAGAAAAAGTAAATTCTGCTTGTTTCTGCATCAAGACAAATCCCCAAGCCCTGTATTTGCCCTTGGTGGTTAATTAAAACAATTCTGATCATAAAATGTGCAATTAAGTTACTTTTCTCATCTCAAAGGCAAATGTGTATCTTAATCTGTATCCTCCAGTGCACATGCAGCAGTCTGAAGGTCCACTCTGTAGTGAAGAAGACACATCCTGTGTCTAGAAGCTAAACTTTTGAAAAGAGCACTATTTCAAAGAGAGTAGCTACAATTTTAAGATTTTTTTAACATCAATCTTTGTTGTGTGAAAAACAAAACAAAACAAATGTCCTCAAACATGTCTGGAGGGTATCTTTAAATAAAACACAGTCAATGAGAAGCTGTGTTTTTTTTTGTCAAAAACAAACAGTGAAGGAGAGATGAATTTGCCTTGAAATATGCATGCAGTTATCTAACCAATAAACGAACACAAAGTATTGTCTGCAATGTTTTGGGTTATTTTTTTTAACTGAAATTGCCAAAATTGGAATAAACATTACTCTTTTAATCCAACAACTACCAGAAGCTGTGTCCAAAGTCAGCAGCTCTCCAGCTATGAATATTAATTGTGATTATTTAAAAATAATGTGCCCTCCTCATCCTCTGATTTATGTAATATCTAAATAAACAGGACCTAATGCAGGTGTAAGCCCAACACTACTTGTAACCTGTGGAATGTAGTTCCATGCTGAAAAATTAAAAGACCTTTTTGGGAGAATGTCTGGCTGTAAATTATTAGTTCTTTAGGCAGTAATGTTATTTATGGATTGTGTTTACCATTTTTGTGCCAGCAGCTCAGAGAGCAGTGGTTGTGTTCAGGACGTTGTGCTCTAATCACACTGCATCCCAGACAGGAAACAGATTTTGTTTTTCTTCCCACCCACAGTCACTGGTCCATCCCAAACTCAGGTCACTTCTTCTACCAGCCAACCTGTTGTTTCAAAATAGCATATAAACATCACACATCAATGCTGTTACATCCCAACAACAAGGATATACACAGTAATGCATAATATTTATCTGGCTCTGTGCCTCTTTATGTACCTGTAGAGAATATGTTGGCATTTCTTCACACCTTACAGCTGTGAAGTTATAATGTGGCGGTCTATTTTAAACCAAGTTCTTACTAAGATATGTCTTTGTTTTTGCCTCCAATCCAGATACAAATGCCTTAATACTGCTGACAATGGGTCAGATCTTATATTTATTTAATGGAGCTGAAGCTGACAGCAAGCAAGTAACCAAAATATTAGAAACAGATCAGATTTTTATATAGAAGATATGCAGATTAGGGCAACATGGTGGTGTCGTGGTTAGCATTGTTGCCTTGCAGCAAGAGTTCTCCAGGTTCAAACCCGCCATCCAGCTGGGTGTGTGGAGTTGCATGTTCTCCCCATGTCAGTTGGGGTTTTCTCTGGGTACTCAGGCTTCCTGTCACAGTCCAAAGACATGCAGGCTAGGTTAACTGGTGACTCTAAATTGCCTGTGGGTGTGAATGTGAGCATGAATGGTTGTCTTTATGGGTCAGCTGATAGTCTGGCAACCTGTACAAGGTGTACCTCTTCTCCTGCCCAATGTCAGCTGGGATAAGCTCAAAAGGCTATCCATCAACCCAACTATGCCTACAATTTAGTCTGACTCACCGGATGTAGACTATAACTATTAGCCTGCCATTGTAGTGCTGATTTTAACCCAGGGAAGGAAGATGGTTTGAAGAAGTGTAAAAGAAGCCATCTATGTCAAACTGAAAAGACCATGGTTAAACAGAAGAGGTAGGGTTCACACCCACACAGAGTTTAAAGCCTGCAACTCCATACCAGTCAGTTAGAACTGAAGAAGCTTCTTGGATGAGAGGTGAAACATCTTCAAGATACACGAGCAAGTCCAGTTGCCTATAAAATAGCACTTGTGATTACCATGACCTGGATGACTGAGAATCTTCACCGACATAGTGGCTGACGTGTCACCTAGATGTGACAGTTGCCAGACCACTGTGTGACAACAAACAAACACCAATGCCATCAAAACAAGACTTTGGCTGCATTTCCAGCAACCACTGTGGCATCAGAGTTGGGTGTTTTAAGCCACAACATGATCTTTTCCTAACCATAACCAATGGTATAGTGGAGGGTACCCGAGGTATATGAGGTATAACCTTTTTTTCTGGCTATTTACAATGTAAACCACCTATCAGCCAAAAGCCATTTGTATATAGAGGAGAGTATACCCACTTGCTCAACAGTAACCTACCCATCTACCTTGTAGTACATTTATCACAACATCCGCCACTACACCACTTACCATAACCAAAAGGTTTTTGTGCCTAAACATAACCATATGTTAACCACAGCATGTTGAGAAGTGAAGAAACATTAAGTTTCAACATATTCGCCACATAATAACGTACAAATGTTACATATCCATGGTAAGCAGAAACATACTGTGCCAACACTTATTTTGCTAATTGGGTTGCTCTTGTAGGTGATACACATGGAAAATGTGCTGCATTGTAGGGTGTCATGATATTATGTGCTGCTTCATGATGTTTAAAATGTCATTTAACAGGGTTAGGGACACGAGTGGAGATGCAACATGAGATTTGGCTTTATTGTTTGTCCTGGTATAGAGTGGATTATAATTGTCACATTAATTAAATTGCACGACAAGCACAAGTGTAACTCACTGCATGTAAACCAGTGAAGCTGTTAATGTGGCTGATGTCTCTACTAAATGCGACTGCAAGCTTCAGTGCATGCTAAGCAAATGTGGAAGATGAGACTGGAAACAGGCAGCGTTCTGAATCTGTCAGAGCCAGAGAGCATTCTCAATCATTTGGAATGCTTGTGGACATGTTTCTATCTGATCTGATTACAAGCTTTTCCAGTATTGCCCCCTCTGGTAACAGCCGTCGGCCTGTATCTTCAGCAGATCAATTTATTCTGCAGATATTTGTATTCTGCCATGGATGAGGAGCAATCTCTTAGCCCTTAACACCTTGCCTGACTGGACAATCAATGTGTTCTAGAGGTTTGTTTTCTTCTACATCAATAATATTACTCTATCCATGTTGAGCTTAATAGCGTTGTCTTTTTTGTCATTGTCACAAAACCAACCTTTGTTAGGGAAATGAAAAGTACTAACAGGTTGTTTAATGTGTATGTGTAACTTATCTTAAGCCAACTGCCTTAACATCCAAATGTTAAAATCTCTTACGAGGCGAATACCATTTTAATACACAGTACAACCTTTGCAGGCTGCATCCCTAGAATTGGCTCCGGACTGAAGTTTCAGAGGATGTGACTGAACTGATTTATATATAAAAGAAATTTTGAATAAACTGGGGGCAGTGAAGCTGAGAAAGTGAAAGCCGTAGATAACACATTTGAGAAGCTGTGTCTACCATTTTAAGGACAATTCATTCATATGCACAACAGATAGACACTGTGGGCTGTGAAACACACCTGTTAGGGCTTTCTCCAAGAAGTACCTCTTTCACCCTTACTGTCACAAATTCTTAGAAATCCTGGTACTCTACAGGAGATAGTTGAGTAGCAAACTGTGAGCAAGGCTGATAGACTGCAGGAATTCAGGCACAGAGGTCAAAAGACAATTTCTCTAAGAGCTTGGCACGTCCACTTGTCTCGTACAATGATAACTGTGAAACGCTCAATCCACTTGATTCAAAGACAGACACAAACACCTGCTTGGCATCATACTTCACTGAACTCCTTTCCTCTCTCAGTTGTGCATTTTTGGTTGCAAGAGCGATGAAGCAGAAAGGCACTGAAGTGATAACACTTTGAAACCTCCTTGCTGAGGTGCTAAAAGATCTGGAGGTAGACAATGTTTCTAATGAAGTATTTCAAGGGAAGGAAAAGTTTTGTCTAGCTCAAGTTTGGGTGATATTGTTAGCCTGTTTTTGTCTAAGCAAACAGTGTTTGCAGATGGTACTGTGTGCAAAAGGGTGTACTGCAAAAACAAGCAAAGGAGGATATGCACTACAGCCTGTAGACAACTGCAACACTTTTCATTCAACCCTTCTTTTTAAACTGGTCTGAAATAGAGTAGCAACTTGAGTCATCTCAGTATCACACCATCAAAAATGCTGCACCTGATATTATGCATGACATTTTTCAAAGAGTGGGAGGATAAGAGACATGCTGAAGACATGCTCGTTTTCACTTTCTTGCTAAACCCTGGAAACAGCTCTTGATGAAGTCAGTAGCTGTCCCACAAGCTCAGGTTATTGTTTCTCATTACGGTTTCAACGATTCAAAGCTGGAACTTGGGAATCCTGATGAAGCAACCAGACAGATGGCATCCAAAATGTGGTGTCTATTGAGAGATCATCAACTGATGTGATGTGATTTAATCCCTAATGGAACTCTTCAGGGGGAATTGCTTCTGCTATTGTATTCATGTACGGAGTTGATCTTCTCATGTTCCATCACATCAGGCATCACAACTGACCCTTCACTAATCCCTCTCCCTCCTCAGTTACTATTGCTACACCTGTCAAGCTTTTCATTCTAGCATGTCACGCATGTAATTTACAACGTAACAGTAATACATCTACCGCTAACTATATAGGTAAAGCTTTAACACGAATGTCAACAAAAAGCAGGCTTCTCATTTGTCCCCAATGACCACTTTTGTTAACATTAATGACGACTGTCACAAACAGATTTTATCAACTGCAGCTAGCAAGCTAATTAACACTTACTTCATTAGTTTGTTAACAGCTGGTATTGTTTTCACCTCATGAATCTGTGTGTGTGAGTGTGTGTGTGTATGTGTGTGTGTGTCTGTGTCTGTGTGTGTGTGTATATGTGTGTGTGTTTGCATGTGGGTGGGTTTTTTTCCTGGTGACACCAATCATAGCAGGAACTACCACAGAAGCCATTTTGAGGAGGCTATTTTGCCAGGTGTTTATCTGTCTGTCATCTGTAGACTGACTTCGTCAATGCGCTATGCAAGATAGAGTCACAAAACTTTCCAGGTCTGTAGTTAAGATCAAAATGAAGGATGAGTTCAAAGATGGTTGTGGTCCGAGCAAGGAGGCCTTAAGCCACAGGCTTGTTTCTATTGTGATCCTCTGTGGGCACGAGATGCCAAGACCGACACGTACAAATACAATATCTATATAATTACAATTAAAAGACACATAAAAGGACAACACTCTAATAGGTTTTGGCAAGATTCTTAGAGACTATTTGCTGACCATTTATCCAAAACTTGCTTTAAATTTCTCTCTGCCTCAGTCAGTTTCAGAGATTTGAGTTTTTGCCCACTGAACGTTTAAATCTAAAAAGAATAAAATCTATTGGGCTGTGTCTTGTTGAGTAGTTGTGATTGTCTGTAAATCCCAGCTGGGTTTGTATGATCCTTTTTTTCCTAACAGAAAGCCAGTTAATTTGTAGAAAATGTGCTGAATCAAGATGGAGGGGTGTGACTCCACTGGGTTCAAAAAGAAGTCTGATTGCAGAGATGTCTTTTAGAAAATGACCCAGCTTTTCAATTGATTATTGGTCTCACTCTCTAATTGTAAACCTTTTTTCAATACAGCTTGATGACCACACAGACATGGATAGAAGAAGAAGAAGAAGAAGAAGAAAAAGAAGAAGAAGAAGAAGAAGAAGACGAAGAAGAAGAAGAAGAAGAAGAAGAAGAAGAAGAAGAAGTCTAAATATGGTCATTTCTGACTTTTTAATATTTCTGACTGACTTTGAACTAAAAAAAAAAATAATAATCCAGTAAAAGGGATTTAAATGTCCACCAACATGCTGCTAGAAGAAAAGCAACATGTCCCAGTAAGCAGACATGAATAAAGAAGCAACACCGTTCTTGTATTGCAGAGTAGAGCTAATTAGCTCAAGTATTAAAGTTTTAATAAAACAGTTAATCAAAATAGAATTTCTTCTAATTTAACTGTTTGGAATGCCAACTATGGAAAAACACAACTCAAATACTGGATTTAAATGTTGGTTTTGCCCTAAGCAAAGATATTCTCATTCTGGGCAGAAAGTAAATGTCTGTGAGATCCCCAAAATACATTTCCAGATGCAAACTGTTGCCAGATAGCAACTAAAAAAATATTATTTGTATCTCCCTAAAGGTTTGTGCTGAGAAGTCTATGTGAGTGTGTCGCAGAGTAATGTACGGAGCCCTTAGGTCACAAATGTGCTCTCTTTAATCCAATCCTTATGCTTTTGCTCTTGGTTTCAGAAAGACAATAAAAAAGACACTACAAACAGACTCTTAATCAAAGCTTTGCAACCGTAACGAGGCTTGGATTTCATGAGGGGTTTTTCGAATTTACAATCAACAGCTTTTACAAAAATCTCCCCTTCTTAAGCTTAAAATTGAGAAATCACTCAATGTGGTGCCATATTTGGTTAAGCCCTTATTTTATACATACTTTTTTCCACTAAGAGCTTAATTTGAGTAAGTACTCCTTAATTAGAGTACTTCTGCTGGTGTAAAGGGTATGCCTTAGTTTGCTTGGCTGCTGGAGCAAGCTCGACTTCTGCTCCGCTAAAGCTGGCTTTCAGCTCTGGGAAATATGAAGCAGGGCCTCAGATGAGCAGGGCAGCAGCTTAATCATTAGGCCTGATGGATGAGGGCCCGAGCTGGGCAAGGGAGGTGGAAGAGAGGGATGGAGAAGGAGGAGGAGCATTAGACAAGAAGGATGGTGAGAGATGGAGGGTAAGTGGGAAAGAAAGAGTGGTTGAGAGAGATTTACAGAAGATGCGATGGAGGGAGAGCAATGGAGAGAAGGATGAACAGAGGGAGACATGCGGGCGGCCGCAGAGGAGGATCCGTCTAACAAATTACCTTCTCCTCCATTACAAAGGCTGTCAACCTGGACGCCTCTGTCAGCTCTCATACACACTCATGCCCGTCTCTGTTGTACACGCTCACACATACACAACCACCTATAGACACAACCTCACACACAGCTAACCAATGCATACGGCTTGTACTTGCTTCACTGCTTCTCAAAAGTGCATCCGCGTGCACGCGCACAAACTCTACCTCCTGTTAACAGGTGATAAAGGAGCTTGTCATTGCAGTGATGCAGACTGCTGCTGTAGGAACGTCATAGCAACTCCAGAGTGTGTCAGACAGAAGTGACTGTTGCTGTCAGCTGCTCATGTTTTATAGCAGGCTGTTGTAAACTGGGCAGTTAAGACTGAACGTGTGGCTGGTTGGCTGACTGACTCAAGCACTTCTTCACCGGCTGACTCACTAGCTGACTGACTGGCAAAGCTATTACCATTTTTCCTCCAATCTGCCTCTCCACAAACTGTACATATAGGTGCAAATCCATGAGAAAAAATATTTCAAAACTGTAATGTTTCTATCCATTGTCTTCAAAATGTATTGTAAGCATCCCATGTGAACTGATTTATGTGACAACATAGCAGTATGTCAATATTTGGTATCAAAGTGGAAATCTAATGCTTGTTAGCACGATGGCAAACCTATGCAAACAAAATTGCAACTGACCAGTGTAAACACATAATACAATATATTTTATCTTGTATTTTATGTCTCAGTCTTGATCTTTATTAATCTTTTAAAGGCTCTATCCTTTGAACCTGTGTTTCGACATTTTACTCTGTATTGTCTGTTTCATTCCCTCCTTTTAATGCATTACATAAAGCACTATTATGTTTGGCAACTAAAACTGTCACCATTAGAATCCATCAAAATTGACAGGATCCCAACTGACCAAAGTTGCAGTTGAAATTGCCAACTTTTAATACTGCTTAAATATTTGGTGCTAAACCAATTTCTAAAGACTAGCTCAAAGGACAGGACCATGAGAATCCACATCTAAACCATCACTGAACCATGTCAATTTACAAATGGGGCATGTGTGAAGTCAAAAACAGAAAAATAGAGTCTGCACACTTAATAATAATCCCCTGAACAAATGTGTAATTATCACAAAGTGACATTTCTCACTCCAAAGTCATCGAATACTGGCGCTTATTCAGTGACTTCCGGTGTCAGACACCAATGAAAAATAAATGTCCTTTCATGTGGACATGACACGCAGCTGGTCGACATTATTATGTAATAGCGGACCGCGACGTTGGGTGTAATGTGGGAATGTACGTTAAGGGTGCGACAGTCAGGAGGGCAGGCGGGACTTTCACCTGGAAAGCTGGTATTTCACTTCTCGTATGACTGCAAAGGCAAACCCTGTTCTTTTTGTCCTGAACCCAACCGTGTGTGTTGGGTAAACGTTACCATGTGCGTTTGTTGTTGAAGGAAAAAAGCATCAATCTGCAGTGTTGCACTGATGTATTGCATTTTGAAAACAGACTATGCATGTAAAAGGCTGACACAGCCTCCCAGGACATCAACAGCCAAGCACCTAGGGTACCTTGTATGTCATATCTCCACATGGAAACTCAATGACCAAATGTCGATATGTAACGAGGTCGGCGTGAGAATGTGTTGCCATTTCAAGCAGCAGTCTCATCTTAAGACAAAGAAAGTAATACAGACACAGATACCTTCTAGGCCAGGTCACCTGACAGGGCTCCTGATCCTTTCTCCTTTAGTAAGCAGTTGTGTTTGTGTGTGTGTATGTTCGTACATACACAGTAGTTGTAAAATGTCCCATTTCTTTTGCTCTAATGTTAACATTATATCCTCAGCTTGTTGATGGTAACACTTTGGTTGTGTCTCTTCACTGCTGTTGTTTTGATTATTGCCATTCAATATTATCACCTTTATAGATTAGCAGAGGCACTTCTTAATACATAATTTTTCTTCTTGTTATAGCATGACATTATGATGGTTCATACCTGATGCTCTGGTCAGTGACATTCAAGTTGTTCTGATTAAACTTAAGGCACTAAAAAGGTCTTTTGTACTTTGGAGCTTTGTACATATCTTGTGTATAAATGGTGTATTTTCTAGAGACATTCTTAAACATTTTCATTGTACACTGCCGTTTATACATGTCATAAGTCACGCAGTTACTGCGTTCACTAACATGCTGTGTATATTTTCATCAGATTGTCTGCACTGTTGTGTAATTTTTATATATATATTTTATATATAAATATATATATTTTATATATATTTTATATATCTTCCTAATATGTAGTTATGTGTTTATTCATTAATTCATGCAATATATTGTAATTATTGACTCCCTAAAAGCCTTTTAGGACCAGGCGACCTATTAGGTGACCGGGCCTATCATATTCCATGTCTGAAGAAGAGCTTGATACTTGAATGTCACATGAAGGGGAGCATTATTTAATGTGTGGACTCTATTTTTCAATTTTCCTGTCCAGCACCTCGTATTTATCATCAGGATGTGCGTGCTTTTATAAACCTTTTCTTTTCTGCATTACGAGGAAGCCACAGCTTGATGTGTGTACAGCCAGACACTTTTACCAAGGCCCACTAGCACACTGTTTTTTATGGAGCCTTGATAGTAAGTCTCGTGAGGAAAGAAAAGGAAAGACAACTAAAAAATTTAGATCTTTTGCTTTGTAATTTTATATTTATGATTTCAAAATATTAAACTTGTGCTCTCGCATTGACAGTTGGTGTTTGTGGTCTGGCAGAATATATTAAAAAATACTACTTATAACATTTTAACATATATGTTAACTAAATATCAGAGATAACATTTTCTGGTGTATATCTACATACCTCTGTCCAATACACAATTGAACTAAATCTCATTGGAACGGAATTAAATTACTGTAGATAGCCCAACAGTCATTGTTTATTTTGCATTTGCTTAACAGTGTTGTCTGTGCACCCAATTAAAAGCTAAATGTGAAGATGTTTTATTTCTTTTACACAGTACAGTAACTAACACAATCCCCCCTTGGGGTTTTGGGCACAGCTGAGAATGTTCTGTACTGTGCAAACTTGTGTGCCTGACTTGACTTGCTTATTGGAGAAAATAGCACACATACTTGCTCCCATATGTTGACAAATACACAAGATAACACTTAGCTGTTAAAGTGCTTGCCAGATTTGTTGTAGTACTAGTGTTAAGCAGAATAAAAACTCTTTTAGGACTTAAGGGTGTCAACTGAAACGTAACAAGCATTTAAAGTACCAAAAGCTGACAAAGAATGTCAGGACAAACCCATTTGTTTTAACCATTTTTTTACTTCCTTTGAGGCATTTCACTGTAAGAGGCAGCATGACATGAATGCTGGCACCATAACATCACCACCCTCTCGTTCTAAATATGACCGATTCTGGCTCCAAAAATCCAAGATGGCGATGGCCAAAATGCTGAACTTGAGGATTCAAAACGGGCGTCCAAAAGCCAATGACATCACAATGGCTACATCCATAATTTTAAGACAGTCCATGTTTCTTTATTTAGTCTATGTACAGGCACCAGGACACATAAAAAGTTACCATTTAAAAACATCTTTGCAGTTTTATTTTGAGTCAGCACATCACCCAACTACAAGAAGTAATGTGGAAATGGAGATAAACACCAGAAATGATTTGTTGAGAATAAGGCACTTAGATGTCTTCATCCACAACATCGCCTTGAGACAGTCATGTTCTTTCAAAACTACATCCTTCTGCTGGTTTAAGCTCTACAGAGGCCTTTCTGTTTCAAATGTTGTCGCAGAGGTGAGAGACCATGATTACCATGAGGCACTTCTTTGGATATGGAGGTGGAATTGAGGATTGAAGGTAAATAACTCAGAAGCACTGAATTTTTCAAGACATCTGAACCAAACTGTCCTCAAACCAGGCCCAAAATAACTTGCCTCAAGGGAGCGGGCAAGTTTAATTACATGCCCTGTACCTTCCCATTCTCCACACATTTAGTTCAAGTGCTTTGAGTCTGAAGTAGAAGTCCCACAGTATGGCTGTGATTAGCACTCACATTTGCAAGTATGCATAGGACTATATTTAAACGGTTCTGTTGTGTACTTTATATGCATGTATGTACTGAAATGTATGTGTACTTTATTTTGTACAGGGGTGCAGTGTCTGGAAGTGTAAAAAATCAAGTCGGTTTTATTTAAATAATACATATATAACACATTTGCCTTGTAATCCTTACAGCATGACACCCTCTGTCCTCTCTGATGTAGATCTACAAGAGCCATAAGAGAGTATGGACATAAAGGAAAGGGGATGTGAGAGGGGAGCTACACTGACAAATAGTTAAAAAGAAAAAAAAAAAGTGTAGACAGAGAGGCGGGTGGGTTGTAAGATGGATTGTGAGCTCTGTATTATGCAGGTGTCTGGTCATCCTTCAGTGAGTTGTGGCCCCTATAACAGGTGGCAGACCCACTTATGGTGGGTCCCTGCATGATAATAGTAGCAATACATTTTAATGATTCTGGATCTCAAGATGTCTGACAAGATTTCACTTTCTGACTGGGCTGGAAAAAGTCAAAGAAGCTAAGTGGGATTTATATTTCACTGTATAGCTTCAGAGCCGTTTTACCCAGCAGCAGTTGTGAGACCACACATTGGGAATATGGCAGCTACAAAGATGCTGCATGGACCATAAGAACTGTGTTTGGTCACCTTGTGTTTTCTCCTGCAAGCTTTTGATTGACAGTCAAGATCACATCATTGAAATCTTACGATGGAGGTTGCGTGTGGCTGCGAGTCACACACAGAGATGAGAACATTTTTGAATTTATGATATACTTAATTATACTGACTTTTGTCTGTAAGCCAACTTCCCTAAGCACAATACAGCCTGATCACATACAGTATATCCATCAACACATATTATACAAACAGCTGTTAATCTCTGGCGTATAGACAAATGCACAGACTGACTGAGTGGCAGACTGAGTGTTGTGTTCTCCAAAGTAAACTAAAGTAACAGTAAAAGTATGGATGTTTGGGTTTATCACAGTCAGCAATCACACCCTCTGATACATGAAGGTGGTCTGTGTGGATGTGGAAGGTATTAAGACTCAAAAAATTGGAATGAAGTTTATGATTCAGACTTCATGGGAAAAACCAAACAAACAAACAAAAAAAAAAAACATTGTCTGATCTCTGCAGTCTGTATGTGAAACTGTCTGGCCTGGCCTGACAATTATAAATTGTGCTGCTCAGAATGCAAACAAGACGATTGAAATGAGAAGAATTAATGTAAAATTAGTCTCATAAAACGGATATCTGTGGATTTTACTTTCCTATTTTTTTGTAAAGTTGTAATTTATTGCTGGAGCAGTGATAATAGCACAATACAATATACAATGAAGTGAAAGATGTGACAGATTCAGAAACGGTGGCTGAACAGTATTTATGCTAAAATCACTTTAATTCCACAGTTTAACTCACAGTTTATCCTGGCTGGTCAAGTGGCTAACACAGTGGTAGCTTTGAAGCATGAAGACTGTCAGTGTTGTAGCCCTGGGTATTCTGCTTGAAATATATTTATAGATGTTGACCCTCTAAATTGTTTGTTCACTATTGACCCCTAGGAGAATGTCTAAGGAGGGCAAATCTTATCTCCAAAAAGCCCCTTAGGCCTTACAAGCAATAGCACAGAGATAAGTCCAATCCATCAACACACAAGCCGAAGCTTTGATCTCAGTGGATGGAAAAGCCTCTGTTTTCCCTCCTCCTTTCTGCTCTGCTATAATCTCTATTTAATGGCTGCTTTAATGATGCCCTCTTCTTGAGCATTTATCGAGAAGGCAATGGACAAGGCTGGGGAACAACTGCATTAATATTTTTTTAGAGTACAGTAATCAGATTACAGATACTCCCATTAAGTGGATAACTATGTTTTTGTTCATTACTACAAAAGTACAGTGGAATAAAGGCACTATAATCATGAGATAAACATTAAAAGCACACGTGTTCCAATTTTGTATCATTGATAGTGACACTGTAGTAGGCCAATGTTAACATTTGGTTCCCCATAACACCTACGACTTCCATTCCTGTCAAAACATACCAATGTACTTGTGTCACATGGTGCAGTTTTCCTATTACTTTGAAACTTTGGAGTTTGAGGGAAAATGAAGAAAATGTCTTAAAAAGACTCAGAATGTCATCATGTGTGAGACAAAAAGTGGGAGCTAAACATGTCTTGATGCACAATTTGAAGTTATATGACATACAGCACCACAAAAGACAAATAATGTAACCCTGAACACCTTTACATATCTATGAGCTCTGACAATCACATTGTTCTGGGAGGGTTAAATACATGTTCTCACACGTGACATACATCACATTATATTAGTAAGAAACATACATCTCTAAACCATGATGTTTTTTCTATATGAAACAACAATATTAATTATGTGAGCTAGGTAGCCAGTGTTATCAGTTCAACCCATCTGTAATGGTAACTGGCATAGACAGCCTAAAAATACTGTTGCCATTGTGCTGTTTTTTTTTTGCACCACCTCTGACATCCTAAAAATATTGTTGCCATTAATATCATAGAGTAAGTTTTTTTTGCACTACCAGAGGCAACTTAAAAATATTGTTGTCATTGATGTTATTTTTTTGTTTTTATCTTCAGTAAAAATAGGCTCTTTACAAAAGCAACACTTTTGCTGACTATGGTTTTTGTATTGTACACTGCTCTGGTTTTGAAAATATTGTACCTTCTAAAAAGCTTTCATTGTGCTCACTATTGTCACAGTTTGCCTTTCTATGAATCTGTTCCTATTCCCACATTGTAAAATCCTGATGCTTTGCCACACACCTTTCCATATGATATTGACTCCAAATCCCCATTTAGCCCGTTTATGACGGGCACACTGGAGTTTTATTTTACTTCAATCTAGACCAATCCAAGGCAATAGTTGGCTCTGAGAGCAACTGGTATAGTATAAAGAGTGAGAAAGTCTGCATAGGGCTGGAGGCAGGGGACGTGGATGGGTCAAACAAATGCAGACTTTCACTCAGGAATATGCAGTTCATGTCTCGTGTGGAACCAAAAGTCAGTGTTGTTTTGCTCACTCGTGACATATTTATGTAACGTCATGTAACATTATATTACGTTACATAACATAGCAAACTCATATTAGTCATACTACTACTTATTTTAACCCAAAGCATAACCTTTTTCCTGAACCAAACTAAGTAGTCTTGTTGCCTTAACCAAGCTGCGACTATTTTTACAGCATTAATCATATGTTCCGATGTGTTATAGCTATGCATCAAATAGAGACACTAAAGGGTGCTCTGTGCATTGCTATCACACATCAGGGGGAGTGACAGAGCATCAGTTTTCAATGACCTTGGCATGAGAATTGTTTGTTCTGTGAAAGGGTTTATAAAATGTATTGTCTTTGTGGATGACACAAGTCTGTACAACATAACTTCTTGCTTGTCCCCAGAAATATCCAAATTCACAGGCAGATCTTCAGGTCATATGACAAGCTGTCAGTTGCATTGTGTTAAATGCGAAAATTGTCATTTTAAAAATGATTTTGTTACTCACCAGTTGAATGTGTCATGCTCAAAACTGTATGTGTGAACTGTGAATGACATTGCTCTATAGGTTTTACTCTTGGTTTAAATCATGAGTAGAAAATAACCCCCTTAAAAGTTACCTTCAAATTAATCTTCTGCATCTGAAACCCCTCCTAGCAAATGCGTCTCTCACTACTGCCTTCCTCTTCTTCCTGTTCATTTTCATTTCCTGCTCTGTCATTACTATTTTCATTTTCTGCTGCCATTTCCTCTGGTGTCTGGTTCTTACTACTTTTTTTTGCCCTATATTCCCCTTTTCCTTTGCTTAAATCATTCATTCTTCCATTATCGCTTCAACTTCTTTCCTGTTTATACCAATCAATTTCTCTCTGGGAGGGATTTGGGGCATTTAGTCTTCATCACCATTATCTTCATCTATATTTGCAGGCTTATCTGCTACTTTGTCATTCTCCCTCTGTCCCTGTGTCCATTTCTGGGTCTGTTTGCTCTCTTACCATCTGCCCCTCCTTTCTGCCTGTCTATTTTCTCACCTTTTTATCTCCCTCTGCAATTCCCTTTGTGTTTCTCTCAAAGACAAGGACATGGAATCAATTTCAATGATACTTGTAAAGTGCTTGTAAATATATTCTAAATGTCCTGGGACGAGGAAATACCTGTAGAAAATGAATGGCTTGAGGCAGATAAAGTATTTTGTACTCAAGTCTTTTGTCCTCGAATGTGTTCTTCTGCACTGATGCTTTGCTGTTTTGGTGGCAAAACTTTGTTTTGAAGGTATAAATAGCATCAGTAAAGATCTAACTGGCCATTGACTGAACATGTTCCATTTAAAGCAGCTTTTCAGCAAAGTGGCTCAGGGTACAGCCAAAAGAGAAAAACTGTAGCCACTCTTAAGGTAGAGGTCTGAGTTTGACTCAAATGAAGTCCTTGTCAAATTATCAAACACCTTAACCCTCCCCTCACACCTTTCAATTGAAAATTTAGGGGTTTGTGTCTGACATTTTTTATTTAAATCCAAAAAGCATGTCAATTTCATGCAGTGACTGGCCAGGTGTGTGGAGATGAGCCAGTCTGCGGGATTAGAACTTTCCTCTCAACCTTTCTTTTTACATTCCCCACACAACTATTTCTGTCTGAGTGCAGTATCAGAAATGCCTTCAAGGAGAGCCTGCCTTAGAGTGTATGACATTATTTTCATTGGTACAATTCAGTGGGTCTGTCAATGACAACAGGCTTTTTGCCCAACCTTCAAGTGCAGCTAATTGGAACACGTCTGCCTTTGGACATGTTTGGAGGACACTTCGAACTTGTTTGTTTTAGGTTTGTATATTGATGACTTAAGATGGAGGACATGATCTTGGCAGTTCAAGAACACCATCTTGATGTGTTTCTTCAAGGAATAATAAGTCCTGCAGCCCATTGGAGAAGGGGGAGATAATGCATTCCTGCACTAATAAAATTGAATTATTTAGTGAATCGATTGCATGCCTGTAACAAATTAGTACAAGCCCACCTAACAAACTGACAAAGCAGGTCATTGCCTTCCAAAGCATTTTCTCATCTTGTGTTTGTGGACGGCATTGTTCTAAAACTCTTACACGCCAGTTACAAAAGTTATTCATGTTAGCATTTTCTGATCTGCCACCCAGTAGTTAAGGTTAGGATTAGGTAACCAAAACTACAAAACATAATGCCTGTGTTCTATACATCCATACACTTAACCTTCCCAAATCTAATGTGTATGCCCAGCATTATGCAACAGGGACCAGTAGAGGAGCACGCCAGTGCTATCCATCGTTCACTGGATTGATCAATGCCAGCCTGGCCTTGCCAAGGCAGGGGAAGCCAACTCGTACACAACGTCATGGTTAAAAAATTAGCTACACAGAGAACACTGCCCACTGAGAGACAGTTAGAGAAGCCAGGGGAGCTAGGGAGACAAGTGTAGAGCGAGAAAAAGAGAGAGAGATGCCTGCTGTAGCCACCTGCCACCCTGAACCCTCCCAACCAAGCTGAGTCCAAAACCGCACTTGACAAATGAGTACAGGGATGGAGAGTATAGGCACAGTCCCTGAGCTACAACACTAACAATACACATACAACACTCCATGGAGATCAAGGGTGTGTGTGTGGGTGGGTGTGTGTGAGAAGAAGAGGGAGAAAGAGCGACACAATGGGAGGAAAAGGAGAAAGTACAGAGGAAGACTGAGGGTGGATGGTGGGAAAAGAAAATGACCTCAGAAAATAAAATGGTACAGTGCAATACTTAATACATTTCTAAATCATATTTTATAATCTGCAGTTTTTCTCATCCGTGACATCTAACACTTGCTGCAGAAATGTGTTATGGTGCTGTCAGACCAGAATTGGCTTGGTAAAATTTACTTGCAAAATAGCATGAGTGGAATGGACCTCCTAAACCAACATAAGGCAGTAAAAGTTCATCAGATTAGTCAAAACTATAATTAAATTCATAACTAATACCACAGTTGGTAATATAATTAAATGGAGTGTAAAAAAGATAACGTTTTATAGTTCCCCTTAACTGTCACCCAGTTGGTAAAAAAATAATAAAAAAAGCCTTGAATAGTTTTGTCTTTTATCTCAAATTAGTTAATAAAATGAATTAAAACACGATCAATTTTACTAAGACTAAATGGAAATTTCAGACTCGCTGTTTTGTGGGTCAAAGTTCAATGAAATGAAGCTCTGAAACCTGGAGAATTTTTTTTTTTCTTTTGATACTCTAAACACAGCTCACCTTCCACATTGACTGAATGGAGAGCAATTTTGGTCATTTTTTAATGAAAGTTTTAAACCACAGAGGGCAGTGCAGCATCAGTATTTTGTTCATTGATTCATTGGGATTTTGCCTTTAATGACCCCAGTTTTCTGTAGCATCAGTCATGCTGTATTTGACTTTGTTGTATCCTGTCATTACTTGTTATTTGCTGTGATGTACCAGTATCCCCATAAAAATAATCAAGGTGTTTGTTATCTTGACTGCTCTGGTGCAAAATAACTATAACTCTAATCAATATGACATCATGAGGAGAAAAGTTACCTTGTGAAAACATTGCGCTTCCCGAGATACTTATTTTACTGATACAAACATTTCAAATATTTGGGTTCAAACAATATTTTGTCTTTTTTTTTTTCTGACAATTCATTTTTAATTTAGTCTCAGTTTCTCTCTGCTTGGGTATGGTTACAGCTTCCCCTACATGTCTGGTTAAACATACATAATGATATAAATAAATGTATGTTTGTTCTTTCTATCTTACAAAAATCTTCATTCGGTCAAGATTTAGAAAAAAGGACAGGCATATATGAGAAAAATAACCAAAGATAAATGGAAAACAAATGAATGCTCTTTCAAACTTACGACTAAATTGGCACCTAGCACAGGAAGCTGCAGTGCATATTGCACACACACACACACACACACACACACACACACACACACACACACACACACACACACACACACACACA
>JAPZEB010000021.1:2591913-2609722 GCA_029783705.1 Chaetodon striatus | reverse complement strand
TATGAAAAAGTGAGGACCGACCAAAATGTCCTCACTTTCCAAAAATGTCCTCACTTTGTTGCTAAAATATGACTTTTGGTTCTCACTATGTAGCATGTACAAGAACACCCACACACATACTTGTCTTTGCCCGTATGCCCACCAGTTTCAGCCTGTGCTCTATTTCTTGTTTGTGTTATATTGTTTTATTTTATTTATGTATATATGTATTTAGTGGTCTTCATTTTTTTTTGTATGTCTCTTTCTTACTTTTTGTAATCTTCTTTCTTAACTCATAATTAAGGGCAGTACTGCTTTAAGTGACAGGCTGTCTGCTAGAAGTGTCTTCGGCTTCTCAGTTAGAAAAAAAGCCATCCTTTTGCTGTGGTTTGATACACTGCTGGGCTATGCTATTTTGAAAAACACTGGATGCATCTAATGAGCAGAAACTGTACATTTTCTGTGAAAACTGAAGTGTATTTAAAAAGACACAATCCATGTGACAGGAGTAAAATGGCATGGTGTCCCAGAACGTTAACAACAGACAGACATCCAGGATACCTAGCACATCATATGTAGACATCGAAAGTCCACTGGACAAGGCGGTGATATAGTTTGGAGTAAGAATATGATGCCTTAGGGCATCCTCACAGTTACTGCAGGGCGGTGCCAAATTATTATTTGATCATTTAAGTTTTTACTTATTTTTTTTGTTTATTCTTTTTAATAAAACTAAACTAACTAAAATAGGTCTGAAAATACACATTTACATAAATCCAACACATTGGCAAAACAATTTTCCCTTATGGTTAAAAACACCAAATGGTTTTGAAAATCCATCCGTCCAATCCAGAGGGTGAGGCTAACGCACATAGCAAGGCTACAACTGCTGCTGACTTAGCATCTTCAGGCAAGTCCAAAGAAGAGAAGACCCAAAAATATTCAGAGAATTATCTCAAGTGCAGCTCAGTTTTATACAATATCTGTTGTTGGGGGTCTCTGCTCCTTCTCTCTTTCAGCTACTAGGTCCTTGGCCTGAAAAATGTTTAAAATCCCTGGTTTAAGACATAACATGCTTATGGCTGAATACTGACTGAAATAAGGGGTAAAACTTTATTTTTAATTAATATTTTGAGTGCTGTTTTTTTTTTTTTTTTTTAAATAGAGGAAATTAACATATACAGCTACAGCTACAGTAACTACAGCTTTAATGCCTCATTTTGATTTTTAATTTGTGGGGGTTTGAAATAAAGCCAGCTGCCACACCAGGCTTTTGTCTCGTTACTCCTTTACACGACACATCCTCCTCTTCACTGCGAGTGAACGGTCAGCTGTCAGCCCACTGCCTGCTGTACGCTTACTTGGTGGAGGCGACTACAGGATAGGGCGATCATTTTTCAATAATGTGTAGTAAATGAAACAACTAATTAGTGAAATCAAAGTCTTATGTTGTAAACAGAATGGGTATGTTTATCTTTTATCTTTTTCCACAATGACATGAATTAATTTGAAGAAACATGAGGGCTGACACACAAATATGTCAATCATGGCTTTTTTTCCCCCCGAAATAATACTGAGCAACTTTGGGCAGAAGAAATGTATTTGTGCTCTGAATAACATATTCAAATTGAGGAGAAAAGATATTGCACTAATGATATTACAGTGCAAGCACGGCCATAAAATTTTGCACTTGAGTGTATTTTGCCCGTGATTGCATCTGATTGCAGTTATCTATGTGGCAAAGTATAAATGTTGTCTTTGTGCCAAGAAAACAGTGAGTGGAACAATGGCAGAAAGAAAAAAAAATGGCGGTTTTCAGACAGACAGCTACAGGTCCTGAGCAACAAGGTGCAGGGGAACAACTCCAAACTTTGGGCATGGAATTTTACCATGGCAGAGACAAGCAATATTTAGTATTTAGTATTCCAGTCTTCAAACTGTAAAAGAACGTGGCATTATTGCCACCAACTCTTTGAAGATGCTAATAACTTCACTGTAACTGTGTGTGGGTATTAGCTTTGATTGTTGTGAATTGGACTGTTTTTGCAGTGAGGCTCATTTGCATATAGAGGAGCCAATTTTCACCAAATGTATGTATATTACCTCATTTAAACACATTCAAATAGCACAGGAGCACTGAGACGCTATTTGCCCCTGAGAGCCCGCTTGGCAGAGGTGTACCAAATTTAATATGGTAATGATTTATTGATGTTAACAACCCACCATCTTACTCTTACTTAACCACCTTTTCCCTCCTCTTCACTCTCACCCTGTTTCCCCCATCTACTCCACAGACTTCATTCATATGCCCTCTCACCCTCACTCATCCCCCATCTTCAAAGTTGTCGGTGAAATTACCTCAAGTAAGATGTGTCAGATGGAGATATGTGTAAGTGCACACACACATGCATAAGGGTGTGTGTTAGTGTGCCTCAGCTTGTGTGACTGCTCCCTGGTATCATCACCATTTGAAGCACCAAAGGGGGTTTTGGCCTTACAGCTGTGCAGGGGAGAGCTGGATGCAGATGTAATATCCTTCTATCATTCCTCATCAGCTTCAGACTTCCAGGAGGGTTGGAGGCACCGACAGATATCTACTGCCACTTAACGAGACGCCATTTACTGTGTTTTACAGCCCAACACGCAGGCTGAGGAATGCCATTTGAAATGGACAAAATGTCACTATAAATTGGTGTAATAAAATGGTATTTCTGCTGCAAGAGCCAATGATAAATTAAGAGCTGATGTGCTCCTGGAGAACTGGTGTGAGGCAATTGCTGCCAAATTCAAAGCAGCTTGTCAAATATGCAGTCAGTGACATGTTTACGGATGTATGTGTAATATGTATCTTACTTTCCACTCCACTGTCACTTGTTCAGCAGAAAACTGGGGACATGCTTGATCACACTGTGAGCTGAAAAACAACTCTGCAAGCAATACTTCACACAGGTCACACCAAAAAGCAGCAAAGAAAAATTCATCCACGGGTCTTCATGTGGTGCTATGAACTTGTTAACACATTGAGTACTTGCAGGATTAGTTAGATGATGCCTGTAGATAGTGAATAGGGGTGTAACAGTTCACAAAAGTTACAGTCACGGATACAGTGGTTTCACAGTGAGTTTACTACACAGCAAAAAAGTAGAAATGCTAGAGACATTTTCCTGATTTTTAAATTTTAAATGTATGAAAACTAACATATTTTGGGCTTTTTTTGTATAAAGCAGGAATTACTGTATGTCTGACAAAGGTTTGTTGAAGTCTGTTTAAAGCAGTATCACTGATTTCTTACTAAACACATTATACACGTTACAAAATGCTTTTTAATAACTTGTGCACAGACTGGGAACTGTAAAGTACTGCATTGTGGCATTAAACCGTTCAACTACTTTTCATCATTTCTTTGGGTGGGCCTAAAACCTGCTTGATGTCACACTGGAGCTATTCTTATCATAACCCCTCCCTTACTACATATGTTAAATCCAGATAAAAAGCCTCAAGTGGTCATTCATGAAACTGCAGTTTTTGGCATCATTTCTCAGCTCCACAGATGGCTGCTTGATAGAACAATGTAACTGGTGAAATCAATATAGGTACTTGGCTGGATTGAACAAAACACATGTGTTTTTAGGCAAAATTAAAGTGAACTGTGAAGTACAAAAAAAAAGGCATATATTGCTGCATTTTTCAAAGAGGCCTGTCATACACATAAAAAAGGTTACTAATGCTATAGTCACTACAAGGACATATTGCATTTGAAGGTCACATAATTTTGTAGAAACCAAATAAAATATGTTGTCAGTGAACATTTTACTGAGATGTTTAGTGCTTACATTTTTGCTCCCAAGCCAGATATGTTCGTTAAAGGAATATGTCACCCACAAAATAACGATTTGTAAATATAAGTTACTTGTTAAATGGAATTTTTGAAAAAATAAAAAAAATAAAAAATATTTTCTTTTATTACAAGCCTCCACAGTGAACAAAGAATCCAAAAACAAGACAATTCCTGGAGTGAAATGAGGCCACGTTAGACAGAAGCAAAACTATATCAACACATCTGTTTGCAAATTCTCACACAACAAGTGCAGGATAATTAATGTTTTATTTATCTAGTCGTATGCTTAGGACTTCCCAAACACATTCATTTTTGCATAAACATTTAAAACATGCCACGTATGATTAGCATGCCTGGGCAATCACATTACATTTGAATTCTCTTTGCATTCTACAAAGTAGGGTTCAAATGCATGCACTTGCCTAGGCGCACTACTGGTCTCTATGTGAGCATCTCTATGCAGAGTGATGTTAGGTTTTAACAAAAATTCTTGTATTTTGAAAGTATTGACAACTATAAGTGCTAAAAATGACAACTACCGAGATCATCTTGCAATGGGATAACACCAGCTGACCTACTGTACAAGGGGCATAAAGCAGACTGGGGGGCAATGCCCCCTTCCCCACTGCCTGTAAAGTTTTGTGACTGCATCTTGCACACTATTACTGTCACAAAATCTGTCCACAGACAAACAGACAGATGAGACATATAAACACCTGCCAACATACTCGGAATGGCTTCTGTAGCATTTCCTGCTACAATATGTTACTCTCTGGTTGCCATGATGACTCACAAGGTGAATATAATACCACCTCGCTGTCACAACTGCTAAATACACGTGCAAATTAGTTGTATATAAACATCATTTCTAGGAGACAGGATTTTGTTGCAAGTGTTGGTATTCTCCCTCTATTGGAGTCTGTTCAGGTGGACCACATTTTGGATCAGGTCTAATTATCCTCAGGTATATAGTGCTTGGACATTTTTCCTTCTGCAAACAAGAAGGTGTCATGGAGCTCAACAGGTTTCACAAACCACACTTGTCTCAGCTAGGCAGCTACAAGACATGAGGTTACAACGTGAACATCTGAGGGCAACAGCAATTTAAAACTGCAGGGTGGACTTCTGACTAAAGCAACAGAAAGGAAAAAGAAATGCACAGGTGAGACAAACTGAGGACACACTGGAGATGCTGATTAACTATGTTGTCCTTCTGCCACAGAGAGCTCTTTTAAAGGGGTCACAATGAGGGGAAATGAGTCAAATGATGGAAGCAATTATTTGGAGCTTTGTTTTCTTTTGTTTGAACACAACAAAGATTTGTATTACAGCCTGTCAAATAGTAAAGTGTTCCACTGGCACATGGGTTAAAATCTACACTGAGATAATTACGGCTGTTGCTGATGTAGTGGGAGAAGAAATTAAACCAGGGAGGCACAATTTGTTGTTGTTACATTGGACAGATCTACTGATACCAGTTATTTGCAGAGCTGTTTGTTATGCTCCACTATGTTTCAGACTAATGCTGTCAAAGAGAAGTTTACCGATGTCACAGAGGGCAGAAGATGTCACGGCCCTGGTCCTTACATTTTTGAGAGGACTATAATTGTCTGGAGGGAGTTGCAGTAATGGCCTCCGGTCTAAACAGAATACATGCCAAAGCCAAGATAAAGATCCCTCTGGCTCTATGAATCCTTTACTTTCCCCACCTGAACTTGAATGTGGCCCCGAACCAAGGAGCAGCAAAGATGACGGGATGTCAAATATTCTTCTCACACCTCACCGGCCTGTCTGAGTTCTTTTCCAGGTCCCCAAAGCCAATATAACTGCTTGATGACACATGTCAGAGACAACTCCCACGCTTGGCACCAATGGGATGGAATTTTACCTCCAGATTTCTGTGCACAGTGGCAAAGAAAGATGCACTGAAGAAGTTTTTAGATAGTGTTGTATTACATCACAATGAATAAATATATGATATGATGATATTGGTATGATATTGCTCTCCTGGCTAATTGCTTCTAGTCATGTCATTCTTTCATATTGGGCCCTAACACAATTGTCAGAAAACAATGTTGATTTTGCGTGCACTGCACATTATAATGTAACGGATAGGTTGAAACCGTACATTTTAACAACGCTGTGGTTTACATGTCATTAGGTGTAGACACAAAAATCACTTGGTTATGGCAAGGAGATCATGTTGTGGCTTAAAATACTGGTTGGGGGACACAGCCTCACTAAAAAATTGGCAATATCTTGGTAAAAACAGCTGCTGTTAGAGGTGCTGTCCCTGCTTGACAAACACAGACAGGCTGCTACAAAACACCTACATTTGGTGCCTAAAAAGCTGCTTGAAAAACATAGATGCATTGCTACAAAACACCTATGTTTGTGCCCAAAAAGTTGCCAGCAAAACCTAAATGGATTGCTACAAAAAGTTACTGGAAAAATGTAGTAAGGTCGCTACAAAAAGTTGTGGGTTGTTTCACAAAAGCTGATGGAAAAACACAGAAGGGCAGCTGCAAAACACCCACATTTGATGCCTAAATAGCTGCTGGAAAAACACTGATGGGATGCTAAAAAAAGCTGCTGGAAAAACACAGGGGGGTGGCTGTAAAACACCCACGTTTGGTGCCTTAAAAGCTGAAACACTGACTAGTTAAAAAAAAAACAAAAAAAAAAACATAAACATATATACTGCACAAAAGTCAATGGAAAACAGCTTCAACTTGCTGAATCACAACCACTTTTGTTGTTTGTCGTTTTCGAACTGTGGTCTGCAGCTTAGTGTCACACTATGCACCATCCCCTGCACTTCCTAATGGCAAAGTCAGATCATATGCTACCTCACTTTGAAAGCTGATGTGATACGTATGAAACAATCAAATGTAACATATTCTTGGTTTTCAGAAATGTAGAATGCCAACATTTTTTTCTGACTGGACTATGTGCTTTTCTCATTTTTGTGCACAAAGCAAGTTCAAATCAACAGATCATCCTCATCTCACATACAACACACTCTGATCTGCTTCCACTCTCCAATGCCAATTAAAATCTCTGTGATGTCTCAGCTATCTTAAAACAAGCGTGCAAACTTTCTAAAACAAACTTTGTGAAATTATTGCAGGGGGTGAATAATCACAGGACAGTGTTGGGATCGTTATGACTGCACGGAGGAGAACTTTCATGTAGTGAGAGGAAAAACAGATGCTAAATGAGAAAACAAATGTTTAACGAACCACACTCCTGCTACACAACATCTGGTGGTTTCCCAACACATTACCAGCACCTCAACTCTGTTTATTGGGCATATGAGGATGAATGAATACAATTACACACACAGTAGATCACATATAGGGGTCTGTTTGGAATACTGAACAATGCTGGAACACAGATGCAGAAGTTGCCTTGTGTGGTTGGAACCATATGTATCTGCTTCAATAGATTACCTAAATGAGTTCAGTACACTCTCCTGTGTCTTCTCTAATCTTTGCCCTTCTCAGCTTTCAGTCTCAATACAGCTGAGAACGTTCTTTTCTTTTTTCTTTATTCAGGAAAATTATCCTCAAATAATCTTACATTAACAAATAAATGTGAGGTTAAGTTCACTTTAGGAGCCTAATGTATAACCTGTAGACTCTAGGTTAAAAGTCTGTGTGTACAAACAAAAGCAGAAATAAGCATAAGCATATTTTTCCTCTCTGGTTTGGTTCTCATGGTGCACTTTCATAAATCCTGCTCATTGTGAAATTGACTGCACATGCACAAATCTGATTTCCACTCACACAGTCAGCCATGAATGGATCAAATAAAACCGTGATGAAAATATTATGCTGCTGCTTTTTGTAAATTACTTGGCTTGCTGATTTTTACACTGTACATTGGATATTATTGGTTATTTAGGCTCTTAGTAAGACACAGTTATAGCCTCATTGCCCGTCTATTTCTCTCTTTATTGTGATAATGCCTGCATTGTAAATTCAGCTATTTTAATCACACATTTTACGCAGTAGATACATTTAAATAGGCATCACTTCTCATGTGGGTAAAGCAGGAACTTTGATGAATCACTCTGCATTGATCTATGAATTAATATGAGTTATTCTTACAGTATCTGTCATCAACAGCTGATTTATACTGTGTGAAAAGCTTCTCCTTCAGTTCATTACATCCCTGCAGCATGTGAAGGCAGTAGGACACGTATGTTGATAAATCTGCAGCCTCTGATCTGAGATGTGCTGCACCAGGGTGCAGTGCCATTACGCACAGCCATTCACTGCATTCACCTTGATAATATTACATGCAAATGACACCAGGATGCCACTGACAAACCGCACACACCTCTTCACACAAGACATTAAACTCTGTGTTCTGCTGTTTATGTGGAGATGCCAGATCTCATTTATCTTTGACCTCTTTTCCAACTTTTTTTTTAATTTCCCTTTCAGTGGTTCATGTTTTATGTCTGAAATGCATTATGGTGCAGTGCTGTGTCGCATTTTACAAATGATGTGACAATTTACAACATAAAATACTGACAGGAAAAACGTGTGGGATTGATGCTTTCCCAAAGAAGCATCTATTGCTCTCTCGCCACCCCCTATGAGAGTATCAAGAGCAAGTATCATACATTAAATTACACTTGTATAGCTTCTCATACCACTGCTATGCTGTAGCGTCCAGCTACTCTTGTTATACCCACATTTCACATTCAGGTGGATGCACACATCACTGCATGCCTGGCAGATATCTCGGAGTGGCTGTCTGAACTATGTTCCTTTGGGGGGGAGGGGGGAGTCCGCACCAAAACCTGTCAATCACTATTGATAATATTGAGGTGATGCCAACTCTGACAGTGAGTGACTCAGGACAAGGACAGGACAGGGTTTGCCCTTTTCTCACTGGAAAAGTGGCCCAGATGCTCACACAGATATGTCTCCCACATGGACTGCTGCAACCTCCTCCTTGCCGGAGCTCCTACATTTGCCAATAGAGCTCTGCAGCTAGTCTGAAATACTACTGGTGTTCAACCTCACTGAGTTGGTTCACACCACTGCTCTTCTCTGTTCACTAACCTAGCTCCCTGATGCAGCTCCCATCCAGCTCAAGACTGTAGTATTTACCAAAGGAAACCTCCTTTACCCCCTTTGGACAGTCATGGGCTTTCTTGGCTTGGCTTGGTTTGGGCTAATTCAGTGGTAAACACATTTCATTTCCTATAGATCCTTTACAATAAGTCCCCCATTATTTTGTTATGTATAAACTTGAAATGTTGAGTTTTTGAGCAGCAACTTCAAGCAATTTCTAATCTGGCTGATAGCGAACATTAAACAGTAAAACAAAGCAGATATCTAAAGTAAAAACAAGACTCTGGAGAGAAACTAAACTCATAACCACAGAGATTCAGTTATAAGCTACTAAAGCACTGAGAGCTGAACACACAGAGACTTTAAAAAACACCTTTCTCTCTGGTCCCCTGCAGACAGAGGTGAGTAGAGTCTTGCAACACACACGCTTATTTGAGGGAGAGAAGGGGGTCGTTGGGGGTTGGCTGCAGTCAATGAGACATCACTGCTACCTGCTTGAGGGCAGGCTACCTGGCTTTTGGACCTACTCTGGAGAAGTCTATCTCTGGTGCAGCTTGGTGTGGTCCAGCATGGCTTGACTTAGCATGGCAAAAAGTGACAGTGGAAAAGGCCCATATTACTCTGGTGCAACCATTAAACATTTTTCTCTGAATGAAGGGCCCAAAGGTTGCTCCAGATCACCTCATGGACCCTTTGATCAGTCATCCACATCAAGGCTCTGTTTTGGCTACTGCCTAATACTGTAAAATCAAGGCAGCAAAGTCAGTGCTCATTATCTGCCACAGGCTAAAAATACACCTTTTCTACACCAAGACACACTTCAGTCTCAAGTATGTTAAACAACACAAAAAGCCTATAAGCTATAAACTGTTAGATGTGCAGCCTGAAACAAACTCAGTAAAACTGACTAAAATGATGACATTATATATTAGGTTGGTTCTCTCATCTTGATAATCCACATGCTAAAGTCACACCTGGCTCTTTGCAGAAAAAATGTGTGTATGCCTTAACTTAAGTTCCTGTGAGGTGTGGATATTCTGATCATGTTTCTATTCAATAAAATACTGCTTGAACATGTGCCATTATTCATGTGTATATGTTGTTTTCTGTATGTTGTTTATGTATGTTTTCTTTTGGATCTGTTGTAGCTACTTAACCTTTACAACATAGTCATTTTCTCTCACCCTGCTCCATCTACATCACCTTCGTGATCAATGTGATCATGGGAAACCCAAAAACATGAGTAGATGAAGTACTCATGCCCTATTGTGTGAGCAGCATTTTACTGTTGCAGCTGGATGTGAAGCTACTTTTAACTACTTTTTGAACCATGAGAAGACCTCTAAGTTGGGAACCACTGGACTGGGGTCACAATAAAATCTGAGGGGTGACATGATTATTGAGGGAGGAAAGAAGAAAGTTCTGTGACACAAATCTCATTCATTTTTCATTTTTCTTTCAACTTTTCTTTTTGTGAAATAATGATACTTTTTTGACCCCTTAAACAGGTATTTAGATGAAACCCACTGGGAAGTTTAGAAGGGGAATGCCTTGATGCTGGAACTGCTAACACTTGATAGACATCTGAACAACCTGATCACACAGAAATTCATGAAATGACCACAAACTCCAACTCCTCATTACGTAGTGGTGGCACGTAATGTATTAAAATAACATGTTGGAATGGCCACAGTTTAAAACACATGCGGTCGCAGTTTTGTCAGGTTTATGCACCAAAAGTATTTGGTTAGGTTTAGGGGGCAAAATACTTCAGGAAAAAATATTGTGGTTTTGATGGTTTTGTGGTTTTGGTTTTGTGACCACCACATAAAAGCATCCCAATTGACTTTCTGTATGTATTGTTTCTGTGGTGCTGGCACATTATTTTAACAAATTACTTACCACCACCAAGTAATGCAGTGTTGAGAGGTCATGGTCATTTCATGTTATCTATGAGACCAGGCTGCAACTGGAACTTGGCAAAGACCTAGAGAAACACTCATTATAGACCAATTCAGGGCATGTTTTAGTTGCTGGGAAATGTCATTCTTGTTTCACTTAAACTTCCAGTCCACCCACTACTACATAAAAACACCATGTGAAACGCTTAACCTTAGTCCTCCTTAACTAAAACACACACAGTGGGAAATGGCAAAACTAGTTTTAGGACCTTGCTGCTCAGTGGTAGGTTGTTCCCTTCAGTGAGGCACAAACTTGAATTCACAATGAAGTAAAGAAAGATTTGCACACAGAGCTAAAAAAAAAAAAAGAACATTCAGACTGAAGTCGAGATTTCAAAATCTCTTTTTTTCTCATGTTACAGAGCTGCACAGACAGTAAAAAATGTGCAAATGTGCAAAGAGTTCAAAAAGTTCAAATGTTTCAGTCAATGCAGAATGATGAGACATGCAAACTGGTTCATCATATCAGTGATCAGCCAAAACCCCCTCATGGCAACAGCACTTATCGATGACAGTGGTCCCCCTGCAGGACAATGCACCATGCCACATTACAAAAACTGCTAAGGCATGACCCAAGGAACAGGACAAACAGCTCAAGGTGTGACCTGGTCTCCAAATACCCCAGATCCCAATCTGATCGAACATTTGAGGGTACTGCTGGTACCCCAGAGGTAACCCCAATCCATGGTGGGTCCTCCTTGGACTGGTCTTGGCCCTGACCTGTCAAGGTATGGACACAGGACCTCTGGAGGGTGTCCTTTGGTGCCTGGTACCAATGCGTTAGTTTCAGATCTTTTGAGTCCTGTGAGTTGTGAGGTGGGGTACCAGCACATCCCACAGATGTTTGATCAGATTGGGATCTGGGGAATTTGGAGGCCAGGCCAATGCTTTGAGCTGTTTGTCATGTTTCTCGGGTCATTCCTGAGCAGATTCTGTGGTGTGGCATGGCACTGTCTTGCTAGGGGGCCACTGCTACTGGGAAGTGCCGTTGCCAAGATGGGGGCTATCTAGTCTGCAATGGTGTTCAGGTGGATGGAGTGTGTCAGGTGGCAACAACATGAATTTCAAAACCCAAGATTTCCCAACAGAACGTTGCATTATAACAAGATGATAAATGTTGTTCACTGCACCTGTCAGTGGCTTTAAAGTCTTGGCTGATCTGTGTATATATATACACACAACAATGTTGTTTACTAGCAACTGAAAGATGCATGACACAGTCTATTGTAAAGGTTTTGAAGCTAACACTGGTAAACCCTGGTTTAATCACGTGTTGTTCTTAATAAGCTTATCATACGTCTTTATGTGAAATCTTAACCTGAAAACTGACTGGTAATTACAGTAACCTAAAATGGATGTACCTAAGCAAAATACAAGTACCACAGCATTTTACTTCAATACACTTTTTGAGTAAATCTACTTAAGTTTCTTTCTGAGAGAATTTGAAAATCAGTATCACAGCTCTACAGCCTCCTCCTTAAAATAAGGGCCATTCACCATGACAACAGCAATAATGTGCCATGGTGGGAAAACCAAAGAGCAGGCCACAATCTGTGTTCAGTGTGTGGGAGAAAAAATGAGAGATATGACTAATACAGTGTATGACTGTTAAGAAAGTGACAGATACAACTGTTAAAAATAACTGAGGGGAAATTGGGCTAAACATTTCACAAACTGACAGTGTTGTTGGCATTTTGAGCTTCATTTGTGGCATTTGTTCCGACCTAAACAATACCAACTGACAAAAGAAGTTTTGTTAATGATTATGTTGCTGAGTGCGAAGACATCTGCCTTTCAAAACTTTCTTCCCAGCCCACACAGTGCACTTGCTACAAACCACCGTAGCAACGGAATTCACCCAAGAAGGCTGTCAAATTATAAAAACAACATCACTATTTCAGGGCAGTGATACATTGCTAGACACTTCTGGTACACAACTGTCTCTACAGTGTGACAATGTAACTTGATGTCATTAAATAGCTCAAGAGTAGAGGAGACTGTTGTTAGGGAGGGAAGTTCTATTAATGTGATAATGCATGCAGGTCACTTGCTCTACGCCTACAGGATGTTTGACCTTTCTCCTCACAGTTGAGTTCATCATCTAAGATACATACCTGGCCCATATTCACCAAGCGTCTGAGAGTAGAAAATCACTCTAAACTGGCCAGAAATTCTCAGAGTGATGCATGTTTGGTCCTACTTTTAGGGCCTAGAGGAAAAAAAAAATAAGATCAACTTTTTAAACTTAGGAAATGACTCTTATCTGTGCTGACAGGAGCACTCCACAGGTGTCCTGACCTGTTAAGAGTCACCAGAAGATGGCGTTCAGGCAGATATCCTGCAGGTGAAAAGTAGCTTGTAGATAAATCTGGTGCTCTTCAATTTGTATCTTTCTCTTTGAGATTAATGTTTTAGTTCGGTGTCCCTCATCAGTAACAAAATGCACCAGTCAAGTTGTAGTTACAGTTCACATCCATGTCTGTGGAAACATGGTTGCCTCACACATTTCTTCCCCCTGGCAGCACAGAAGATCTTAACAATCAGAAGAGTTTCAAGGTGAACTCCCAAGATTAGTGTCACCAATTCATTATCTGACCAAATATCTCCTCTTCTGTCCCTGAGATATGACACTAAAAATGGCCAAAATAATGTATTTGCAGAACATTATGATGTCACAGTGAAGTTGACCTTTGACCTTTTGGATATAACATATCATCACTTCATCGTTATATCCCTTTAGATGTTTCTGTAAAATGTGTTCTTGAGTTATGACCAAAAACATGATTTGTGAGGTCACAGTGACTTTGACCCCTGACCTGCGACTAAAACATTTGAATCAGGTCATTCTTGAGTCCAAGTGGACGCTTGTGCCAGATTTGATTAAACTTCTACATTGCTTTTCTGACATATCGCCTTCAGGAGAATGAGACAGACACAGTAACTGCCACCTTGACCTTTAATCTTGGGCCACCAAATTCTAGTCAGTTCATTCTAAGTCGAAGCAGACATTTGTGCCAAATTTGAGGGAATTTCCTCAAGGTATTCTTGAGATATCATGTTCACAAGAATGAGATGATGCCAGGGATCAGCACACCCCGGCCCTGCCACCCAGCACACAATGTACCCAGCCCTGATTCCTGATTCCTGATTCCTGCTGTTGGTGTACCCACAAGGCGTCGGCTCCATGTAATTTATTTGTGCTGAGCCCCAGTTACCAGACACTCATTAGAGTGTAGAGAATTATGTCTGGGGTGCTTTGCTTGGTCTGCTGCTCCCACGACCCGGCCCCTGATAACCCCTGATAAAAATGGATGGATGGATGGAGAATGAGACAGATGAGGTCACAGTGACCTTGAGGTGCAACCTACAACCACCAAAATCTAATCAATTCGTTGTAACATCCAAGTTTACATAAATGCGACAAACAAACAACCTGCAAATATAACGCCTCCGGGAGTGGCTGTTGTGGAAGCATAATAAAAATAAACCCCAGCAGGTTTGCAACATCACTGCTACATGTACAATATTGCATAATACAGCACATGTAACATGCAGCACTATTATTAGCTAAGCCGTTTACTCTAAAACTATGGCTAATTGGTAAATATCATCATGAGACACAAGTCATTATTTGATTTCATATTTTTGCAAATATAACCTAGATAACTTAGTTACAGTACTTGTCTGTACAAAAAAAAATCAAATACACAAAATTTTACAAGGGCCGTTCCTGAAGTTCAAGTTTATCATTATTCTGTTAAAAGCTTCTTAAATATTCTCCACATTAGAGTAAAAGAGCAGACCAGTAAAAAAACCAAAAAAAAACAGCAGCCTGAGAATTTGCTATCAAGCAGCCCCAAAACAGTCAACAGTGTTTGAACACAGAACTACAGCAGACTCTACACACTAGAGGACACTATATTCACACTAAGTATTTAACAAATCATTTTTGTTGCTTCACTGGCTATCACATATTTTATGCCTTATAGCAAGAGTAGCCAACATGGTGCCTGGATGACCACAGGGAGTCAATGAGTCGCCCATGTGTAGGATTTAGGGGGATATATTGGCAGAGGTAGAATACAATGTTGTAGGTATGTTTTCTTTAGTGTATAATCACCTGGAGATAAGAATTTTAGTGTTGTTGTTACCTCAGAATGAGTTGTATATATCTGCATAGGGAGCAGGTCCTTGTTCATGGAGATCACCATGTTGTACCTCCATGTTTCTACAGTAGCCCAGAACAGACAAACCAAACACTGGCTCAAGATGGGGCCATTCGCGTTTTCACATTTTTGAATAAGCCGTTTGCAGCCTTTTGCAATGAGAGCATCGAGAAACCACTTTAAAAAAACAAACAAACAAAAAAAAAAACACGAAACTGCTTTATTCAGTGTTTTTACGAGTTTAAATAAACAGGTATGTTTGTTTTGGAGAGGAGGACACTTCTGTGAATAATTCAGCTCCCAGTTAAAACTTCTGGAACATCTGGATCAGAAATAAGGGGAGTGTACATTCATTTATCAGAGAAAATAGGCACACATTACCAGATGCTGGGATAGCAACCCATCTGCAACGTGTTCAACATCATAGGAGAAACACTAATTTGGAAAGTAAAACTTAACTATTCAGTGTTTTTACCAGTTTTAATCACCAGGTCTGTTTGTTTTGGAGAGGAAGAGGTTTCTGCAGATAATTTGGGGCTCAGTGAAAACCTCCTGAACAATGAACACTTCTACCTATGAGAAGTTTCAGCTGGTTGTAATCTCCAATCCTCACCGCTAGATACCACTAAATCCCCCTCAAATCTTACTCACTGGACCTTTAACAAAGGGTATAAAATGCTGGGGAGGCCTGCCCTTACAACACCAGCTCGTTAGGAAAATTCCCAAACTTCACAATGGCCAGACAACGCCTTTTAAAATATATATTGCAATATTTCCACAAGTAATTCTGATATGCTTGATGCTGTTCTTTATTGTGAAACAATATACTGTACATCTCACTTTGTGAGGAGATGAGGTTCATATAGAAACTGTTTATGCTCACTCTCTTAGCTTTCATAATGTCTCAGTAAAGAAATTAAATAATACAGGAAATAGGATTACCCACTAATTTTTAACCCTGCAGTTCAGTATAAATGCTATTAAGCTAATGCTAATAAATGCCTACTGGACTTTGCCCTAACAGAGTCAAGCACATTTATGTATCAGACTGTTCTCAATTCAATTAGGGTTTTCATTTTCCTCCTAAAGCCAGTGCTTTGGATTTCACCCTCCACTACCTATTATTTTCAGGTTGCGAAGATGCCTCGAGGGCGGATAAACATCATGAAGATCTCTTGCACTAATTAAGCTCAAAGTTGCCGTCCGAGCCAGAAGTTCCAAAATTGAGTGGGCCGACTTAGCTGGGGCTAAATCTCTATGTTTCCACCCCAAGGCAGTACAACAAACATCAATACTGCATTTTTAATGGAAATAAATGGGGCATGCATAATTTGTAAGCTTGATGTGTATGTGTTGCTTGTATAGAGAAATAATCCATATTGCAGTGAGTCACACTAAGTCTGTAAATGAGCTAGAAATATCTCATCTTATCTAAATAAAAATATTAGTGTTATAGGCTGCAGATGGTCATTATCACATCCACTCTCCAATGTGTCAGAACTGGATAAATCACTGTGGTAACATACTGTAGATGTCGATTCTTTAAAGATGGCACTTTTCTTCAACATATGATCCACACAGACAACTGACAGGTTTATGTATCTTTACTTAGAAGGAGCCTTACTTCCAATTAAGAGCTCAAGATAAACAAGTAGTGGGCTATGGCAAACTAAGCAGTTTATGCAAATAAATCTGTTCACAGCTGAGAAACAATATGTGACTGTGTCTTGCATGTATTAAAGCAGCTCCTCTGCTCTGCAGTGATCAATCATATTAGCATGAAAGTCGAGTTAAGCAACGAGAGGTGTTGTCTGAAAACAGAAGGCCATCAGTAGGTAAAATGAGAGCAAGGGAAGTAAAAAAAGATGTGGTGTTTTGGCTTAGGTACCTCCTCTGCTTTGGTCTGCTCGAAGGCAAACTCCATGGTGGGCACAGCCAGCTGGTTGGCGAAGAAATTCACATCTCCAGGCAACTGCAGCGAGCTGACGTTGGGTCCAGGGCAGTTCCCACCACGAATGCAACTCAGCAACTGTCTCTAACAGAGAAGACAAAAGATGAAGGGAAAGAACAACAAAGCAGGATGAGAAAAATTCACTAGTGGAGAGAGAACAAAGATAGAGACAGGGTTTAGTAGAATAAAAAGGCACAGAGGTAAAGAGGTTTCTGCCATGTTAATGAATTAGATGAGTTCTAGATAAAACCCGGCCTATGTCTTGCAATGTTAGGTTATTACTTGATTTTAAAACTTTGCTACAGCTGCCTGAAATACCAGCCCATGGTGCATGTTGAACTGACTCTTTATCAATTGTACTTTAATGCAAATGCTTACTGTGGCTTACGTCCTGGGGCTTTAAAGGGCCTTACAAGACATGAGATTAATTATCTTTAATCCCATTATTAATTTTCTTTAGATAAATATCATACAAATTGCAGTATTGTATATTTGCAAGCAAGGCCACCATGAACCATACTGGGCACGGGAAGACACAGAGATTTCCCATTGCACAGCTATGATGATCAGCGTACTTTAGCATAGAACAAAATAGCCTATATCTGCATTTTGTAATTACTCAAATCAGGTAGCCATAGCATCATGAGCAGGCTGTGTGCTAAGGGAGAGGGTGAAGAAGAGGAGTAGGCAACAGGAGGAGACCACAAGCTCGTAAGAGAGAGAAGTGATGGTAAGAGATGGAATGCTTGCAGGTTTTTAATCGACAAGACCAATCTTCTCGTGTTTCCGCTGTGTACACAGACTTACTTAAGTAAATATTTACT
>JAPZEB010000021.1:2518635-2530421 GCA_029783705.1 Chaetodon striatus | reverse complement strand
CAGCAACTGTGTGATGCTATCATGTCAATATGGACCAAAATCTCTGAGGAATGTTTCCAGCACCTTGTTGAATCTATACCATGAAGGATTGAGGCAGTTCTGGGGGGCTCCAACCCCAGAACTGCCTTACTTTTTGGTGACCCAAGGTGTACCTAATAAAGTACAGTAAATAAATATAGATATATAGATAATTTGTTTTATTCACCCTATTATACTTTTAATTATTACTATAACTACCATTACCATAATGTTGTTATTGATATGAGCTGTTTTAATAGTTACTTTATTGTTTTTACTTTTGCTTCATTTATCTGATTTTAATGTCTGCACTTTGTAACATTTCAAAAAGCGAAATATGAATACATTTATTATTACCTATTATTACAATGAAATCACACTATTCCACAGTCCCTGTGCAGCAACTGCAGAGAAGATGTGTTATTTGTTTGCTACAGAGAAGCTACGACTTAATCACACATGGTCAGGAACCTGGAACAGAAGAGGACTCCACTCCAGCAGAGGAACATCAACATTAGCTAGAGATATAAAACTCTGTGAGAAGCATCATTTCATTGTCAATGATCTATCATGCCTTGATAAGGCTCACAGACAGGGATTTTTTGCTACTGTTTCTAACAGCCATACACATTATTGTGGGGTTAAACTGTCCTGTGTAACACACAAACCAAAGCAATGGTGTAAACAGAGAGTGAAATAATGTATCTTTCTAAATGTATATATATATATGTAGATTTTCTAGTTTTAACAGTCATTCTGAACAACTGAGCCACAGGGGAAAAAAACAACACTACACGTGGATGAGATTCCAGTTGTACATACTGTGTCACAGTGATGTTGACCTTCGGGGTCGGGAACCTATATTATTAAAAGACCCATTATTGGCAAAAAAGAGAAAGGAAAAAAAAAATGTCCAGAGCTGCAAACATTTTTGAATAAAGGTAACAGTCTATTAAGTCTAAATTAGCCCATCAATATTACAAATAGGTCTAAATGAGCATTCATTAATATGATTGACTACACGGTAGGTACTCTGCAGTCAACTCGGTGTAATTATTTAGTATTTTAACTTGGCAGTGTTGGTGAAAACAAAAAATCTGTCCACACTTGATTAAATCCTCTATTTTCCTCCAAGACTTCTCCTTTCTGGCTAGCCACCGCTATTGAAGTTCAGCAAAATTTAGAGGAAAAGGCACCAGGTCAGATGTACGATGCATATTTTAGCTAATGACACGTTAAAACATTTTGTATTTGATGTCCAGGCTACACATTTTTTTTTACAGTTGTAGAACGCAGCAATCACTTTTCAGAAATAACCATTTTTCATTTCCATGTAATCTTATGTCAAAGCCACAGGGAGCCACTGGAGAGAGTATAAAGAGCCGCAGCCAGCTTCAGAGACTCAGGTTGCTTACCCTATATTAGACATTTGCCTGAAATTTTTTATCATGATTACCATATGAATTCCTGAATTATGGCCAAAAACACACTGACAGAGTCACAGAGACCTTTGACATTTGACCACTAAAATCTTCAGCTCAGTGCCAATTTCAAATTCAAAAATATTTCCTTAAGTGTTCTTGACATGTCACGTTCACAAGAATAAGACAGACAAGATCACAGTGACCTTTGACCAACAAAAGCTAACCAGATCATTGCTGAGTCCAAGTGGATGTTTGTGCCAATTTTCCTTCCATTCCTGAAATATCACGTTTACAAGAACTGGACGGATCGACAACCTGAAAACATAATACCCCCGGCCATGGCTATCAACAGTGTGGAATCATAACAATATAATCCAGGCATATTTGCTTTCCCTCCAGAACTGTTGCAATATAGTTGTATATTCTTGCAATTATAAGGAGACAGTGTTTCTGTGAGAGGCCACTGAATGTTTTACACTGAATGACCAGTGGACAGTTAATTATGCAGGAGCACCTCCTGTCATGTTTATATGAACCCAATTAGACCAACATACAGGTGTGTAATGCAGCACATTATAATACAGCTCTACTCAGCTCTACTGTGTTGAGTGATGTGTGTGATTTGTAATGTTGTGTCTAAACACGGTTTCTCTTTGACAGAGCACCATCATGTGGTGACATGTATTTAACAGAGACTTGATGCCAGTGTGTTCCAGTCAGTGCTGATGTTTAGCAGGGTGAATGCATTACTTGAAGGCTGGCACATCGCTTCGCTTCCTCTCCCCCTTCCGCTCACCCTCAGAGCACAGGCGGTGGCAGGACTGCTTGTTGTCATGGAAACCACAGGGTAATTGCTCTCTGTGGGAGGGCAGATGAGGAAGTGACCTCTCCAAGGGGCAGCAGTGTTCTCTCACCTCCATCGCCATGACTGTCCCTCCCTGCCCTTTACCAACTGCTATCAAACTGCTGGTGGGAGAGTCAAGGTGAAAGAGGGATTTAAACATTATGTAACAGTACATCTCCTGTTTATGTTGTTTTTATCCATCTTTGGTGGGATTAAGTTAAAGGTTAGTCTTTGAAGCCGTGTGCCATAGTGTGCCATTTCTGACCAAACATCCTTTCTGAAAGGATTTTGTTAATATGAGAAAAAGTTTCTTTAAGTGGACAAGTGGTCTTTCTGTCTCTGCTAATACTGTGACAATTCTGCGATGGAAAACAATGTAATGTGTATTAATGGCGCCATAAGCAAAGAATGATGTCACACTACCTCTGTGTGTATTCTAGTCCAAGCCTCCCTGTGATTTGTGTTGAGAGGATGGTCCAGACCACATGTGCATGTTGGTGTATGTTTGTATCCCACTGGCTACCTCCTCACCACCACTTTTCATTGCGCACAGCATTGTTGTTGCAGGAGCATAGCGCCCACCCATCCATTCTTCCCTGGGTTTTGTCAGCACTGTTGCCATTGGTTAGTGCTATTAATAGAGTTAGAACTACCGAGTTACTGGCCCCAACACAGTCTTACTCTGAAGTCATCGGAATCTGGTGCTTGGGCAGTGACTTGTGGCATCAGACACAGATGAAAAAAGCCATCCTTTCACATCATCGTAAAAGGTGGCTGGTCGCATTTACTGTTTAATGGTGCCCAGCAGTGTCTAGAAGCAGGACAACAAGGACAGTTAAGTCTGTGGAAGTCCGAGTAGGGAGGAGTGGTGGATGGGTCCAACAACCACCAACTTCCACTTTGGAAGCCGGTGTTAGCTTCCTGTAAGATTGCAAAACCAATCTCTGTTCTTTTTAATAAACCCAACAACATGCTTTTGTTTTTGAAGGAGAAAAAAACATCTATTTGCAGTGTTGTACCGCCGTAGCGTGTTTATTTTAAAAGAGACTGTATGCAAACAATACATTTTCTGTGAAAACAGAAGTGTATTTTGAAAGAAGACAAACAATGTAACAGGCTGAAGTTGACACGTCCCAAGTCCCAGAACGTCAACAACCGATGCACCCAGGGTACCTTGTACGTCTTATCTGGATGTGGAAAGTCCATGACCAAACCTTGATATGTGACAAGGTTGGAGTGAGAATGTGTTCCTGGCTCAGCCACCTCAGTATTAAAAACCATGTGCAGACAACTCGTATACACTGAATTCGCAACAAACAACATGCTGAATTGGCTGAAAAAACAGGCGACAAAGGCGCACGGTACAGGGCATACCACAAAAACTAGGGCGACAGAGGCTCACCAATGGCCTGACACTGACGGATCCTGGACTTGGTGTGTCAGGGCCCTAAAAAAGCTCCTGACAATCCCTGAGGAGACTGCAGGAGATCCTTATGAAACAAACAGTGTCTCAACAAAAAAATCAACTCAATGATAACAGCTACCCTGGGTTTCATTTTCAACAAAATACACTACACTATAGAAAGCCCTCTTAGCAAAGAAACTGCCTACAGCACTTACTTACAGGCCACTGGGACATTACTGTATTTCAAGCAAGCCTGAAATGTCACCATAGGGCAGTCTAATTCACAGCCAGCTGTTCAAAAACACACAAGGGTGTCCTTTTAAAGGAGAGCTTGCTCCCAATGGCCTTCCCTGTTTAAATAAAGGTTATAATAAATAATAATAAAAGCACACAGTATACACATACAACAAGACTTGAATCATAAATCACTGCTGGTCAAACACTGTCTGTATTATGGGTTATCATTATGGGATGACGAGGCTGTGCAGTTCCAACTGCAGCCAAGGAATGGCGTTTCATTTTCCTGGGTTTTTAATTCAGAAGACACAACCTGTTGTCAAAAAATCCCAAACCATGTTAATCACATGTTAAATAGTGTGTTCAGGTGGTCCTCTTAAACTTTTGGCACTTTGAACATGACAAGCTGAGTGCCATCTAGTTCCATTATTTTGGAGAGAAGGCAGACACATCTATGGCCGATAGCTCCAGCACTCAGCAACTCACTCCAAAACAATCTAGACTGATAAGTAGCACTACAGGTAAGAGGAAAAATATACATTTCTGATTCTGGGTGCAACTGTCCCTTTAAGAGTGTGAATCCAGTCTGTCTCTCTGCAGAGCAGTGACTTGATAATGTCACCACCTCTAGGAGAGTCTGAAATGTTTTCTATTCCCCAGAACTGTATGCTGCAGCAGAGCCATGTCAAGCAATAGCATAATCCATGTTTTGTTTTCAGATATTTGAATCATTAAAGCTTATTCAGTTTGTCAAACATAAACCAGAACACAGGGACATTTCAGCATGTAGACAACTTGTGTGCTGCTGCACTTTATAAAAGATTTTATGGAGGTTTTTTTTTTTTTTTTAACCAGTGCATGGATGTGTTCAGTGTTTGGTGTCTGATGAGTTCAGTTTACTGGCTGCTGTACCAATCACACTTTATGCACAGTTGCGATGCTTTCACAACACAATCTGATACATCACACACTACACAAAAAAACAACAAACACTGTGTTTTCACTGTGTACATGTGTATTTTTAACAACTACAGTGACATCTGCTTCAGTCATCAAGTTCACTAATCAATATTCTTTTATTAACAACTAATGAAATGACTGTTGGAGTCGCTTGTAATGACCAACCCACAGAGCTAGTTCAGCGCCAGATTGTTTCAAGCAGAAGCAGGCATCTGTTTTCAGAGAAAAAGCTCCAATGACCCATTGTACTGTAACTGCTCAGCAGTAAACAGCAGACAGACAAAGTTAGTGACAAGCTGGTGAACATCATGGAGCATTAAGGTGCTAAAGACACAAGATATTTCCATTCAAAAACTTAGCGAGAGTGAATACTGAACTTAATTTCATCAGTTGGACATAAACACAACTCCCAATGAATCATAGTGTTAATACGTGTTTGCTGGTGCCTGTTTGCTCTTCTGTTGACTATCATCTCAGATCCAACTAACATTCTTCACCAAAAGCATCAGCTCTGTCCCTCTGGCAGATAGCACAGGGTTCCCCTAAGCGGGCACCACCATTTCAAACATTCCTTTGTCCCCCTGTCTACTGAAGCCCATTGAACCATTAAACACCACCTAGCCTGGAAAATGTGTATGACATAGCTGTCCTTCTTGACCTTGGTCAAGGGGGGGTAAGAAAAAGGGCAGAGAGACTGTTATTAGGTTCTGACTTGAGGAATTAATTAGGAGGAAGGTAACAAAAACACAGCAGGCAAGAATAGGCCAGAGCATGTGGACCCTTCTTTTATCTGGATCATTTTCATTTCATGTGCTGTGTCTCCTTCTCTGCGAATGAATTAGCAGCAGGGCTGTAGCAGGCTGATAGAGAACTGTGGAAAGAAATGACAGGCTTTACAGGAAACACTGTAGATGTGAAGGAGGATATCCGAGCGGAACTACCCTGTGATGTTTGTGCTGATTGTCATGAACTAGGAGAAAATGTAATTAGTGATAGCTGCCACGCTGCAGAGTGGAGAAGATGCTCTGAGAAAGGTCACTGATTGAAATGTTTGCTCTCCACTGTGAAGATGATGGGAAAGGGAGAGGCACTGGAGAGCAGGAGCCTGTCTCTATGATGGACACCAGAATTGTTTTGGGTCTTTATGCTGCTATTTAAGGCTGGAGAGTGATATACTGTATTACAGTCCAAATCCTAATCACCTATTTTCTTTTGTCCTGCTAATAAACTGATGCACATACTAAATGATGCAGCACACACCTGACCCCTGAGCTACAAGATGCAACAGGATTCAAGCTATGAAGGAGGAAATCACCTCCGCATCCCCACCCCACAGCCGTCTGTGTAGGGGTCCTAACCAATCAATAGAAGTCATTAGTGCAGAGAGTCAAACTGAGCTCTCACTGGCTTCCAACCCACAAATAAGTCTTATTGTGTTTAGTCAAAAGCACAATCACACCACAGGTAACACTATCAGGAAGTGAAAACTTCATTCTGCTAGCCAGTAACAGGACAATGCCTACAAAGCTGTTGTGGTCAGATGCACTACCAACTGAATAAAGAACCAAGAACTAAGTTTTTATAAGATGCTGAACCAATAAACTGAGCTTTCAGAACGACAAAAGTGGATACAGGCAATAAGATGCGAGGCATAAGCAGAAAGACTGGTAAAACTGTGCGATCCTGACACTCAGTATGCCGACATGTGCATCACTGTTAGGCTAACTACAGTGGCATGCAAATGTTTGGGCACATATGGTCAAAAATTTCATTTACTGTGAATACTTAAGTCAGTAGAAGATGACCTAATTTCCAAAGGACATGAATTTTGAATGAATTCTGAGATATTTCAAGCAAGATTACTTTTTTTTATTTCAATCATTTACAGTTTCAAAATAAGAAAAAAGGAAAAGGTCCTCAAGCAAAAGTTTTGAGATGTGTTTAGGATCATTGTTGTAGAACAGTGGTTTCCAAACCTTTCCTGCATGGCCACCCTTTTGCAGATAACAATACTTTCGACTACTTACTACTATCATACCTAGCAGTGGGTAGTCCTTCTCCACTCCAATCCAAAATGCAGCCAGTGTCTTGGACTTAAACTCCATTCTCATAGTTAAATCAGAGGTGACATCAATGAACTGTTCCTCTTCTGCAGTGCTGAAGCCGGCAGGTGGTTTTGCACTGAAGGGGTCTTGGATCCTGTCATATTGTTTAGCATCCTGCACTGGGAAATACCTCTGAAAATGTTTTTGTAGAGCAGGGACATGAGCTTTCATACATGAGATCACTGTATTCTGTAGCTTGTTGACCTCAATGAATGATTTCAGGTTCTCAAATGAGTCCATACTACCCTCCTTAACGTGCTGCTCCCACTTTTCTTGTGAATGATGTAATTTTACCTGCCAGATGTGGAAGGTGTGTATTAGTGCCCTGCATCTGCAGATTTAGTTCATTGAGTTTCTGAAACATGTCACTGAGATATGCAAGTTTCATGAGGAATTTGTTATTATTAAACTAGTTGGCAAGGTCATTTCCCTCTTCCTCCAAAAAGATGCAGATCTCATCTCGAAGTTCAAATACCCTGAATAAAACCTTCCCACATGACAGCCACCAGGCCTTGCCGTGAAAGAAAACAGCTGTGTGATTGGAGTCCATTTCCTTGCACAGTGCAGAAAAAATTCGTACCTTGACAGGTTGTTCAGCTCGGAACTCAGCTGTTTAGACGCCAACGCCTCTCGGTGTATCATACAGTGTGTCCACTGCATATTTGGGGAAACACGCTTGATGAGCACTTGCAGCCCTCCTCGTTTCTCAGCCATTGTCTGAGGCCCATCTGTGCAGACCCCAACACAGTCCTCCTCTGCGTCATCGCAGGGGATCTACGAGCCCAGCCAGGTGACAACAGGGACCTGTCACGGATCGGTCAGGTCTCTACCACAGGCCAGATGGAAATTTGAAGTGGCTGCATCTGTAAGTAGCTGTCTGTTTGTCACTCACTCTACAGCAGGAAACAACGCTTCAAAATAAAATCTCTGTGCTGGAAATTCACTGTACTTAAAAAATAGTCACTTGCAGTCCATTCAGAATAGACCAGCGACCCACTTTTGGACTGAGACTCAGCAGTTGGGAACCACTAGTTTAGAGGAGCCCATGGCTGCTGATTGTTGGGACAAGGTTTCTGGAGTCAGAATATTTATTAAGCTTTGAAATTTGCATAACCTGGCCTTTGCTAACAATGATTGTGAGCAAGCCATAGACCTAATTAAAGACTGAGACTCTGGTAAAAGTTGTCTGAGAGCTCAAATGTCTTGGGGTGCCGAAACTTTTGCATGGTGCTCCTTTCCTCTTTTTCACTCCAAAATTGTATAAAACAAAAATAATACACTTAAAATGTTGAAAAGAATTTTTCATCTTTAACTTCATGCCTTTTGGAGATCAGTTTATCTTATACTTACTTAACTAATCACAGTAAAAGAAAGTTTGACCAGGGGTGCAGAAACTTTTGCATGTCACTGCAAGATCCTATGCTCTTACTCTGTGATTTGATAAAATATTTGTAAATATCAAAGTAACATAATTGCCCTTTTTGGCCACTCAATTCATAGAGATAAGCAAGGTGAGGAGAAGGGACACACTGAGATAGACTGACAATATTGAGTTTATCAAATACTTTTTCCTCTCTGGTACACATAGGGTGGTAAAATCTATGTTTTAGCTAGCTACAGCCATTTTCTTAGGATTTGAGTCCTTGGCTGCATAACATGGCACCGATTGTTTTCCCCTTTCATGGGCGTGTTTTTTTAGAGTATTACATGCTCTGTCTCCATGGTGTGGAATGTGCAATAGTGTGTTGAATGTGGAAATTTGTCTTCAGCTCACCGAACAGAAAAGACAACAGCAACAACAAGCAGACAAATAGTAAGACAAGCAAACAGAGTCATTACAAAACACTTAACACATTAAATCAGCACATTGTCTGTCTGTGGTTTAAAACTCATTAATCACTTGGTTGAGTTAATGATACTGATGGCACTCGGGATGAAAGAGTTCTTAAATACAGTTTTGGTTGCCAGAGAGACTCTATAGCGCCTACCAGAGCTCAAGAGCTTAAACTGGCTGAGGAGAGGGTGAGAGTTATCTGCCAAGATATTTTCACTCTCATCCTTTCTGTAAAGAGATGGGTCAAGGGGTTTTGTGGCTTGCCAACTATTTACTTACCAATGTCACAATCCTAGAGAGTTTATTCTTAAAATTACAGTTAAGGTGACCATACCAGGCAGGAAGGTGAGAAGTTAAAACACTCTCAACCATAGTTTTGTACACTAATTCTAAAATCTGATGACTAACACCAAGGCCATTGAGTTTCCTAAGAAGATAAAGTCGCTGTGAGCATTTTGTGAAAATACACAGTATTTCCAGAGAGGCTCACATGGGAGTCCAGAACCATACCAAGTTATCTAAAATTTTCCATAGTTTCAGCATGTTGTCCACGGAGTGAAACCGTCTGTCTTCAAATCTTGTTTCTGCAAATGATGCACGGGTAGTCAGTGGTCAAAAAATACTTTGGCATAATGTCATGCTAGCTTCTCTTGGGATGTGTTTTGTATTCAGCACTAACACAGCTTGATGGAAAAAAAATTTAAAATTTTAACAGGACAAACTTAAGCCTAGATTTGAGTTCACCATTCATCTACCATCCTTGTCTTATACACATCTCTTTCTCCATAACAGTTGCAGCTGACCAGGAACCCACATACAGGTCTTCCAGTGTTTCATTTGTGCTTACTAGAGATGCATGATATTGGATTTTTTGCCAATATCCAATATGCTGATATATAACAACTTATTTGGCTGATAACTGATACAAATATTGATACGTCCGCTTTTTTCCCCACCTAATTTTAATGATTATGCAGTTTCTTCTGTAGTGGAATTAACATCATATTATGCATGTATACTCTTATTGTGATGGCCCACCAGCAGATGGAGACATAAAATAGAATGGTATTCTATATGTTATACTCACTCATTTTGAAAAATAACAAAAAACATGTTGGTCGATTCGGATAGTTAATTTTAAAGCTGATAGCTGCCAATACCGATGACGCGCCGATATTATTGTGCATCCCTAGTGGGCACTATAGTGTAAATGACTCACATGCCAATCCGCTTATTGTGCTAATCTCAGCACGTTTCTGATGGCACACAGCTAATAGTTTTTGGGCGCTTGTGAAATAAGGTTTAACAATACATGCATCAGTCTACTACCGTGTGTTCTACATGTGGCTGCTTTTCAGCCCTCATGCCAGTGAGTGTCCTGATTCTGCTTTCAATGAACTTTACTAACATCATCCACCTGACAAACAGCTCATTTTTTTCTACTATCAAAACATATTCTAATTTATCAAAAGACATTTTAGATACCAACTTTAAATCCCGCTGCATGAACCTATTATACTGTTTACAGTTGCAGTATATAGAATGTCCTGATATTACTGATGGCTGCATTTCTCTGAGTGTGTAAAACACAAGGCCATAAAACATTTAAAATGCAAAATAGGGGTGAGGCGTCTGATTCTCCTCACAGCATCAAGTCTCCTCTCCATTTTTCATACAAGTCAAGAGTGAGTTTAGAACTGTGATTGTACACACTTAGTGCAATCAGAAGCTGTGGGTGGCTGAACAGTGAATGTAATCATCCACACAGTGTAGCAGACAGACAGACAGAAAAGCAACAGACTGTATGGAGACCTGACTTCCTGTCCCAATGTCACCTTAGCCTTGGTTCAACTACAATTTCAGTATATTGTGGCACAATGGCTTTCACTCATCTGTCATGTTAATCTAATCAGCTATGGACAAAATACGCCCACATGTCTGGAATGTTTGTTTTTAGCTAATCCAGCAGATTCATTGATTAGCAAATCAAAGTTCTTTAGAACATTAATGCAAAAATCAAAGAAAAATTCAGCATTGCCATAATTCAGGTCTGATCACTGAATTGTAACATTGACAAGTCTACTACACTCTTCTTAGCATAAAAATATTTTAAGTATTAAAGGGATAGTTAACATAGTGTAAATGGTAGGGCAAAATCTAAAAAATTTACAGTTTAAATATCTGTACAATGACTCCTTTCACCCCCACACCCCTATTTCAGGCGTGTTCACTTCAAGATTGACCCCCAAGTGAAGTGATTTACATCATCTGTTTATAACCTGTCTGATTGTCTACAATATGTACCCAGATTTCAATGATTACTTTGTTGAGTAAGAATTAAGTGGTTATAAATCAGAATGATCCATAAATTTTATCTTCTCACTTAAATGGCAGCAGGAATCTGTAGAGTCTATGCACCAGGGTAACGGTGAGACAATGAGGACTAGTGACTATTCTGTCACAGTGCTAACCCAGACAGACATAAAACTCCCATTCTAACCACAGTCTGGAGAACACCAAGCCAAGAGAACAGAGAGACCCTGACATAGCAAGAACCACGTTTCAAGTCCCAAACCCTCTGATTCACAAGCCACAGTAGAGTAATATTATACATCTTGAAAACACTTGATTAGATTTAATCACATGAATCAAAATCTCTGGGCTGCTACACAAACACTAACTTTAATACTTACTTCAAAATCAATACTTTAATTATATTTATATTGAGATGAATAGACCTAAAACGTCTTTTTAGTGCATTATAGTTAATCCAGTCAGAAGAAATCCAACAAATCAATATAAAGCATTATCAACCTTTTCTCATTACCAGGTTGTCAAATTCTGATGCTTTTTTTTGGGTGCCCTCTGTGTCTCATAGTGACGCACAGGGACCCCTTTAGCATCTCTATGTGACGCACAGCTGGAACACATTGTAAGAAGCGGTTAAATGTTGTGATCA